>CAUYQU010086660.1:0-35079 GCA_963574635.1 Cheracebus regulus
TGTCCTTTGTAGGGACATGGATGAACCTGGAAACCATCATTCTCAGCAAACTGACACAAGAACACAAAATCAAACACCACATGTTCTCACTCATAGGTGGGTGTTGAACAATGAGAACACATGGACACAGGGAGGGGAGCACTTTTCTTTTTTTTTTTTTAGTAGAGATAGGGTTTCACCACGTTGGCCAGGATGGTCTCGATCTCTTGACCTCGTGATCTGCCTGCCTCAGCCTCCCAAAGTGCTGGGATTACAGGTGCGAGCCACTGTGCTGGGCCTGCATAACAAATCCTTTCATAAACATCTTCAGCAAGTGACCAATCAGCTTCTTCTTGAACATCTTCAACAAAAGGCTGAGTGAACCAGCCACATGCAGAAGGGTCCACAAACTCACATGCAAAAAGACTGTACAAATAACTGATTCTAAATAAGTAGAAACAACTAGAAAGTTCATGAATTACCTTCCAGGTAGACTTCTATTGCCATGCCTTACCGTTCACTCGTATTACAGCCCTTTGAAAATAAAGGCCGTGGAGGTGGAGATTGGGAGGGGGTGAGGTGCTTTGTACTTTATTTCTTAAGAAGAATATTTTATACCTGGGAGTGAACTCTCAACTCTCTGGCATACTTGCATTCCAAGGAAGAGTTTGTAGAGCTCTCTAAGGAAAGGGCAGTCTAAAAATTCTCTTAATAAAGGGAAAGATTCATTGGACAGGGTCCAGGGATAGAAGGGTCTGGGGAAGGCGCAGAAGTCCCATGCCTTCTGGCTCAGTTCCCACCATTATTATTCTTGCCCATTCAGTTCCTTTATCTAACTTCTGTGACATCAAAACCCCTCTTCCCTTTCTCTCCAAAATACTCGATCTTATTGAACTAAAGAAATTTACACTGAAGTGTAACTGACTAGCACTTTCAGAAAACATTTGAATCCAAAAGAAAGACTTGTTCGTGTAAATGAATCTCTAATTTTTGAATGAATCTCTAATCACATAGCTTATTATCCCTTACTTTTCCCTCCCAAGTCAATTAGTGTCCCAGGAAATAAAATCATTGTATTTGTTATCATTTCATGAATTGCAGCTAAATGCTGTACCTTTCCCAAACCTTAAAAGTTACTGTACCTTCCAGCATTCTAGTGTCCATGAACACTTAAAAATCTTTGAAATACTTCTATTTAAAAATATCATATCCAAGAAGCTACAAATTTCAGCAAATCATCAGCATGGAGAGGGGCAGTTAAATAGCAACTTGCCCTGTGAAGTTTCTAACTATTCTTCATTCAGTGTAGATCTTAACCAGAGGTTAGTTTTTTAGCTACAAGATGCATATACTCAAAAGCAAAGACACAATCACGAAAGGAAGTAATACCTGCGCTTCTAAGATCTAAAAAACATTTCAGGGATTATTCTGATTGTACTATTGGCCAAAAAGACTGCAGTGATTAGTCTAGTGTTCCATGTGAATTTTATTGGCTGAACCACATCATTTTTATGGTCAAGGATATTTGGAAATTGTAACTGTGAAGATATACCAAAGGTTTTTTTTTTAATATATAAATATGGTATTTATACTATCTCATCTGATAGCTGTTCCAGATATTTATAGGAAACCCCTTTCTTCAAATGATTTGGTGAGTCATAATCATTGATGTGCTTTAAGACTAATATAAAGCAGGCAAAATGGAATAAAAGTTAAGTCATATCCCCAATATTAAATCTGGAGTTGATCACTTTGATGCCTAGGATTTCATTCAGCCCCTTCAGTTAATAATAATAATTAATGGCACGCTTCAAAAGATTAGAAAACCAGCTCCTCTGCACCTCAAATAAGCCAAGTTTTACAAGAGCACAAAGTATGAACAGGTAATTTTTGTTACAAAAACGTTCATATTTTTCTTTCATACAAAAGTAAAATTATCATGTCTCATGTTCAGTTGATTAGAACACATCAGTCTCTGATCAGCTGGTACTTTAAGAGCAGATTCTGGAGGACTTGTCCATCCAACAGGTTTATATGTATGGTATAATCTAACTTTACTTTTCCCATGAACCCTGGGGCAAAATGTCACCTTCCGCTACCATGCTAATTCAAAAATAAGAGGTGGGTAGTTGTCCCTATGGTGACAGAGTCTCATTTTACCCCCCAGTCCATTTCCAACCTGTTACTCAATTACTAAGAACAGGGGCAATGCATCGAAGAGCACAGGGAGATGCTATTAAGGTAACGAAACCAAACACCATCTACTTAGAACATGTTGTGCCAGCTTGGAAATAAGGATGGAATAAACCCTTCATCCTCCACTCCTGTCCTTCTAGCTGACCACCTAACAACTGTTCCATTTTCTAAGTGACAGAATTAGGTCCTCAATCTACACAACAAAAATTACCTCCCAGGAATGGAACTGACTTTCTAAGGTTCTTGCAGTTTGGGCATAAAAATATTGCTTAATACATTCAAAACAGTGTATTCTGACCTTTCACATCTTCATTATGCCATATTGAAAATCGGCAGTTAGACATACTTTCTTTGGAAACAAATTTAAGTGTCTATTAGCTATAAAAAGCAATTACATTTCTTTAGAGCATCTAAGAATCCAGGAGGCCAGAACAAGATTTTTCCCTCAGTCATGGTTTTCAAAGGGTCGGCCAGGAGAATTGGGACAGGCTGCATTCCTTACTAACAGTGCACCACAACACTCTTTAATATCCTGCCGAGAAGAATCTTTTACTTTGAAATTTAAAGTCTCATCTGACAGGACCCATGCCTGCAGGAGCCTCAATTTATCTGCTCTAGAGGAAGAACGGCAAAATCCAATCTGAGAATCCAAACCTTTGTTTCCATGGTGAGATTTCCAAAAAGCTACTGAACATTCAATTCTGCCCACTATAGTTA
Source organism: Cheracebus regulus (assembly GCA_963574635.1). NCBI lineage: Eukaryota > Metazoa > Chordata > Mammalia > Primates > Pitheciidae > Cheracebus > Cheracebus regulus. The sequence continues at coordinate 2,893 of CAUYQU010086660.1, forward strand.
TGGGGTGCGGGTATATTTAAGAATCTACCTTAAGTTAACACAAAGGCACACAAAACATCAGTCATTTCTGCAACTAGAAGCGAGGTCATTGTGGGATGACATTATATTTACCTTGAAAGGTATTGGGATTGTGTGCACCTGTTAACTTTTCTGAAAAATGAAGGGGTTGAACTAGATGATCTCTGGGGTCCATTTTAGGTTTATACTTTAAATAAGAGGTTAGCTGACACTAACCTTGATCAAGTCACTCAGCTTCACCAATGTGTAAGTTTCCTTCTAGTTCTAAAACCAATCCACAAATCCCTATATAATTTCAGAGTGTATATTTTTTTCCTTTAATATAAACAGATAATTTTAGAAATAAGATTAGTGTTCTCCTTACTGTCTGGGATTGAGGCGGAAAGGGAAGGGTAAGGAGCAACTTTTGTTCCAGTAGTCACTTGTATGGTGAAGTAAGATGGGCAAATAAATAACCAGAATTCAGATCAAGGAAAGGGGGCTTAAAAGGGTAAAATTATGGTAATAAAATAAAAGAATAACAATTGTGAAAAGCAATATTACCCATTGAAACTAATGTCATAGGTCTTTGCCTACTTGCCTTTTTAATGTCAAAAGTCTCTTCCCAAGCAGCCTTAAGTTTTTCAATGAATATACAACAAGATTTTTCAAGAGCTATTACTTGCAAGTTTAGGTAGACTTGGGCCCTGGATGAGATTTCCCTACAGACTAGGAGATATGTTAATTCATCTGAGGCCCATGCAACAAAATAAAATTCCTGAAGGCGAGGCAGTGTGATGTCATAAGGAGGTGGGATTTGGGTTTAGACAGCCCAAGCAAAGCGCACTCTGCATTCCTCACTCTGTCCTTTTCTAGCTGTGAAGCTGGACAGTGCTTTTCATATCTCTGGGCTTTGGTTTCATCATCTGTAAAATGATGAATAATTACCTTACTGAAATTGTTGTCACGGAGATTAAATGACATAATGAGGTAAGTGGTACGACTTCAATAAATAGTTGAATTACCTGTTGAATTTATTCCATTTCAACTCAATAAATGTTTACTAATGGCCTACTACATGCCAGGTACTGCATAAGATGCTATAAATGATGGGGGAAAAATCCATCCCTATGACATTGTTACTCTCTGAATAGAAACAATCCAACATGGCCACTGGCATCTGAAGAACTGACTTGTCAGATTAGACATCAGATGCTATACTGCTCATTTGTTCCGAAGCATAATCCTTAAGAGGAAACGGCTGTTTAAACTGTTCAATCACACCATTCTTCAGAGGCATGATATTCTCCTTTGCTCAAGAAATCCTGATTGATCAACTGCTATATATGGAACACAAAAGTCTTAGCTATTGTTTTTGCTGTTAGGATGTATATACTTCAATAGGGAAAGAAGACATTAACCTACAGCAAATGTCTTCAGAGTTCTGCTAGGGCCTCTAGAGAATAAAGTAGGAAATACATACAGCTTCCATTCTCAAGGTATCTACCGTCTATTAGAGAGAAGGGAACTAAGGTACATAATTTGCTACTACAAAAATAGTGCATGATTCCATGTTAGATGAATCTATGAGATGCCTAGGCAGAGGTTCTATCATTGGCTCTATAGAAATTGTATTGTCCTCAAAGAATGATCTAAGGAGAAGATTAGGTTGTGCTGAACTTTGAAGAACAGGTAGAATTTTAAATAGATGAATACAACAGGAGAAAAGTTAAGGTTAGGGAACCTGTATCAGAAAGTCTCCATGTTAAAAGAAAAATGAGCACAGCACAGCCAGAGGTTAAGGAGAAATATAAGACCAGGGTGGAAAGACAGGGTACCTTCCGATGGTCGAGGAAGCTACAGTTCTACAATTTGGTGTTTCCGTTTTACAGTTTAACGGATACTACAGATGTTTTCCCTTGGTCCTGTGGCAGATAGCCGAGAGATCCACATTACTTCTTGTTCCTGTCAATTGAACCTTAGACCATGAATCACGAGTTCCACCAAAACGTACCAATTTTTTTGGTTACTGAAAATATGGCCAAAGTTCAAACCACTCAGTCCATTAAAGAAGCTCTGAAACTATAGGGCATAATTATCATTTGACAGCAAATAAAGTGGGGATACATTCAGACAAGGCCCAGAATGGAAATTGGATAGGGGGTGAGGGATCTGGTTCTCAAAAGTGAGGGCATTTTTACGTTACTATTTCCTGTTTCAAAATAGGAAATGGTGGGGAAGTGTTGGAGCCAAGTGCAATGAAAGAGAGCAAGCATTGAAAACATGTCCACTGTTTCTAGACACTCCAACTTACTCCAGCTAATATTTTACTTCTTTAAAAACTATGTCTATATACATTATCTTTTCCCCAATATATGCCTTTGCAACTGACTTCCAAGTACAAATTTAATGATTATACATATAACCTTTTCAAAAAAGAAATCAATAATATATATATGGATGGCTGAATGCAATTTGAATTACAAATGCTTGCATATATTTACTGATTATTTATTGGGCCTCACTGAAAACCTTAAGGTTTTTCTAGAGTGGTGGCAAAAGCCAAGACTCTTAAACTAACTACCCACTTCAATCATCTGGAAGTACCAGAGATATAGAAATATAGAGAGAACGTATAGAAAAATAGAAAAACCGAATGAAAATAACATAACTCTTTCCCTCCTAGTTCAGTGTCTAATTTCAGCATCCAAATGTTATTCAAAGTAATTATTACCTAATATGATGTTTTGGGGCTCAATTTAACTTAAGAAGTCAATTTTAATAAATCTGTCTATCCTGGAACCCTATGCTAAATATTGCTGAAAAGGTATATATAACAGAAAACCTTGAGTTTCCCTGTTTGTAAGATGATAAAAATGTATCATAATTTCAAAACTCCTCTAGGTCTTTTTCTACAACCCAGTTACCTAAAAGTATCAGGAAATAGGACCAAAGGAAAGATCATTTTAGCTAGTTAATGTACTAGTATTAGGTTTCTCCCTGCAAGCAAAACCTGGAACCTAGCTTTAGATGGCAGATAATTCCCCGCTCCCCTGCCTGCCAACTTGTTTGCTGTTTCTAAACAAGCCCTTTGGTTGATATTTATTTTTAATTTAATCTACAGGTCTTTTGTCTATAATTACGATTGATTTGAGCCAGTCCTTTGTGACTGTAAGTTTAAAGGTAAAAACGTTCTAACCAGGTGCATTTTACCATTTTGTTATTGCAAAAGAGTAAGATGGAAGGAGGAAGGAAGGGCATGTGTACTGCTTTACAAAGGCACACATGCCATGTTGAATACCTAGATCAGAGAGCAGAGCGTGTGTCCCAGAGGCAGGCAATGGAGTGCAAATCCACACTGCATTATGAGACTTACTAATGGGTTTAAAATTATATCATTGGAATTCAAAATTATAGTACATCTCTTTTGGATGAGAAAGTTCTGCTACATGGGCAATGGCTAGCAATATGGAAGACCACCTGCTCACCTTTGACCCAGCAATTCTAGTCCTTGGTATATAGCTAGAAAAACTTTCATATTTATGCGAATGAGACATGTAAAAGATTTTCAAGTAATATAAACAATGCTGACAAATAACATGCATACTCATCGTTAACAGGGAAATGGATATATCCTGTCATGGTCATACAACTGATAAAGTAAAGGAAATTAACTAGAGCTCTGTGAATCAACATAGAGAAAAGTTCACAAACACAATTTGGAGCAAAAGAAATAACACTTGTACAAGTAGATATTGGGCATATTATCATGCATTAAAACTTTTAAATCATGCAAAACAATATTGTCTAGTGATGACTGATATGTGGTAAAAGCATAAAAGTAGTGTAGCGTAGTGAATGCAATAGCGGAGGGGTGGACATTGGACTTCACCTATATTCGTAAAAGTGTACTTCTTAAATAATTTGAAGCAAATATGGTAAAATGTTTACAAAACTTAACAGGGATACTTGGGTATTAATACAGTACTGTACTTTTCTGTAAGGTTGCAATATTTCATTTAAAAGAAACTTGAAAAAGAACAGAAGCCTACTGGCCTTGATGAATTTTTTTAGGTTTTTAAAATTTTTATGTACCACATTTCTTTCTTTTTCTCTTTTATTTAAGTTTTGACTTCTCCATAAACATATGCAGGAGCTTTAGAGAAAGATTTAATAATAATTCTTCAAAGAAATTAAATAAGGAATCACAAACAGAAGAATCTTCTACAGTTCTAACTAGATTATTTTTCAACGGGGCTGAATTTTTGAAATGATAGGTCACTTATCACACGTGTTAAAGTTAGAGAATTTGTAGTCTCCCCAAAATATCAGAGCCCAGAAGGCTCTGAGGATGCTACAAGCATTTGAGAATGGGTATCTATTCCCTCCTGAGTCATTTCTAGGGGTTTTAACTTTTTAAGTTTGACTAAACTTCTTCCAGTATTGCACCCCCCATCAGTACCATTCTAGAACAACATGTTCTCTTTGGGCACATGTGCACTGTTCATTTTTATCTACATCCACTTTTGAGAGCTTTTAATAGTTGCCCTTGAGGCTACACAGTAAGGTTTGTCATTCTTGTGGAAGTATGAATAAAAGCTTACTTCCTTTCACCTGTAGTGTAAACTGAATGTAAGTAAATCAACTTATAAATGGTTGGTCTGGTCCCATAAAGTTTCCATTTGCAGATGAAAGTTTTCAACTTAATCAATCTATACTTTGAAAATGATCAAAAAAGAAAAAAAAAAGTCATCAATGTAAAGATTCCTCTTATTAAATATATATTTTCCATGGTTACATTCTTCTATTTTCTTATTTTTATTTCTGAGGAGCTTAGTGTCATGTAATCTTTAATAGAATAGAAAATTCTCCAACCAGCAATAATCCAGGAAGACATCAAAAGCAACCAGACAGAATCAGGCTAATATTTCTTCACCAGGTGTCTAGCCTCTTAATCTAGTGATAATATCACATTCCAAAGGAAAAGGCACTGAGACCCTCCCAACTAGTGCTGGAAGCACTTACTTCTGCACCTAGGATTACCAGCTTGTTGAGCAGCAAACATTCTCACCTGCGCCTGAGGTGGGGGCTGATCTCCAGTTGCTGAGAACAGCAGCATTTGAGGAGTAAATGAGAGCCCAGGCAAGACTTTTCTTTAGAAACCAAAACTCAGCAGCAAACTTGCTGGTTTCAGGTGCAGGTGTCAAATTATCTGGGGATTCATTTATGCTTCCTGAGATTGTGGCCTTTCTTTGGAATTTATAACTTAAGAGGTGGTCTTTTCTGAAAAGCTGTATTTTTAGGAGGCTGAATTTTATAGGTGTATTTCAAGTTCGGTTGAATGGATGGCACAGCACACCCTCCTTGTCAGAGGATAAAGCCAGAGACTCCACTGTGGGTGATGTCACATCAGACCCTGAGAAAGGCCGACATTCTGATCTGACAGAATGCTTGGTGAAGAGAAGTACAGAGAAACAAAGCAAAGGACATTGGGATCCCATGTATTGTCCTGTTGCTGTGAACTCACCTTACACAACACAATTTCCCTCCGAAAAATAAAGCATGGCTATCAGAATACCCTTTGCAGGATTGCTGAGTGATCATGCCGAGGCTATCTTATGGAGGAATGGACACAGAAGTGGAGAAGTAAATATGGGTTCTAACACAACTTGGCCACTAAACTGCTGCCTACAGCGTCCTTATCTGTACCATCAGAAGAGGAAGGGCCAGAGTCAAGAGATCTGAATTCCAGCTACAACACTTTGGAGTCACTTGGAGAGTTGAAAAGTAACAACAATGCCCTCTGTGGCCCCTCCCTAGACCAACAGAATCAGCATCGCTGGGAGGTGGGCCTTGTGTTAAGATGGGTTAAAAGTTCCCAAGATGAGTTTCAAGTTCTGAGGTACAGGTGCAGAACGTGCAGGTGTGTTACATAGGTATACACGTGCCGTGGTGGTTTGCTGCATCCATCACCCCATCATCTACATTAGGTATTTCTCCTAATGCTATCCCTCCCCAGTCCCCACACCCCTGCTATCCCTCTCCTAGCCCCGCCAACCCCCCGACAGGTCCTGGTGTGTGGTGTTCCCCTCCCTGTTGTCCATGTGTTCTCATTGCTGATGATTTTAATATATAGCCAGATTGAGAATGAGGGTAGTGTTTTCATACTTTAATGTTTAAGCAGATCACCTGGAGCTTACTAAATGCAGATTCTGATACAGTATGTCAGGGATGAGACATTTTTGACTAGTTCTCAAGTGATGCAATGTGGCTGGTACACAGATCCTACTTGGAGTAGCAAGACACTGGATGATTTCCCAGCGCCCTTCCAGCACCCGGATTCTGAGAGCCTACTTTAACTTTCACTTTCAACAGAATCGCCCCACCCCAGGCTGTTGCTAGATAATTGAGAAACTGACGTCTCCCTTGCTTCCTCTGTCCCACCATCACCGCACACACCCCTCACATTCAGGAGCACCCAGATCAGAGAAATGCTTTTTCTAATAGTGCCATGTGCTGTGCTGAGCTTTGTGAAATAATACAATGTTCTTTAGCATTTAGGAGCTACTTTAGAATCTGATGTTGCTTAGTGGGACACCACGGATATTAATTATCATTGAGTGGTATGATGGATATAAAAACTACGGGAGATTTGTGGGGAATTCATACAAATAAGGAAGTGCTCACCATGTGCAGAACTGAGGCTATGAGGGGAAGCACCAGAGCCTCTCACCCAGGAAGGTGGATGCACATGTGTGCACATGAGTAGGAGGCAGGCTGGAGATTAGGGAAAGCTTCCCAGAGAAAATTACCTTCAAACTAAGATCTAAAGATGAGTAAAATTTGGGGGTTGGGAGCAGTGTCCAGGCAGAAGGAATTGTGAGGTAAATGCCTATATGTGAAAGAGACACTGAGGAAATTGGAAGTAGCTCCATTTGGCTGGAATAAAAAAAATAATAACATGAAAATTGTAGCTAAGGGATAAGGGGTGGCTAGAGACAGGACTTCGTAAGCCATAAGAAGGAGTTGAGTTATTATTTTAAAGGAAGAGGAAGACATTGAATGGTTTTAAGCAGAAGAGCAACATGACAGGCATTTTCAGAAATGACTTACCGTGTGCTGTGTGGGCAATGGATGGTGGAGGCAGGTATATGCATTAGAGGATGTCTCAGTATGCTAATAATAGCAGAGAGTGAATGAGGCCAGCTATTCCACATCCAAGAAATTCTGCAGATACTTACATGCACAAACATGTGTGGGCACTAATGCTTATAATAACAGAAATTTGGAAACATAGAAAATGTCTATTAACTTGGCACTAGTTATATAGTTTCTGCTATATCCACATTATGAAATACCATGTGGCCACTTAAAAAATATAGTAGATCCAGGGGGCTAGGCATGGTGGCTCACACCTGTAATCCCAGCACTTTGGGAGGCCAAGGCAGGAGGATCACGAGGTCAGGAGATCGAGACCAACATGGCTAACATGGTAAAACCCCATCTTTACTAAAAATACAAAAAATTAGCCAGGTGTGGTGGCAGGTGCCCATAATCCCAGCTACTTAGGAGGCTGAGGTAGAAGAATCACTTGAACCCAGGAGGTGGAGGTTGCAGTGAGCCGAGATCGTACCACTGCACTCCAACCTAGGGAACAAGAGCGAAACTCCATCTCAAAAAAAAAAAAAAATATATATATATATATATATATATAGTAGATCTATATGTACTAACATATAAAAAATTCCAAGACATTTTATAAAGTGAAAAAAGCAAGTCACAACATAATTTATTTATGTAGTGTGGATCCCATTATATAAAAACAAAAATAATATATTCTCTACATTTTTATTGTATATGTGTATGTAAATTAGTAGAAAAATGACTGAAAAGATACATCTCAAACTAAGGACAATAACTTTCCTTAAGAAGAGGAATGGAAGATAAAGAGAAACTTTCACCTCTGTGCTTCTGTTTTGCTTAAGATATTTACAAAAAGTATTTGTATATCATTTGTGTAATAGAAAAAAAAGAAGAGCATGAATGAATTGCTACATTGCAGAGTTGAATTCATCAATAGCATGAGCTTTATCTTCATTCTAACAATTCCTATGATTTTGAATTCCAAATTTCTAAACAAAAATTAAAAATATTTTAATAATTTAAGATTCTAAAAATTCTTCCTCTTTCCCTTCCAAGGCTGTGTCCCAAGGCCACCTTTTTTCCCCCTCAACAATCCTCTTCACTTTAATCTTTCCTCTAGTTTTCATTATGCAGCTACCCTAAACCTAATATAACTCAGGACACAATCTAAACTTCCAGCAGTTGAAAATAATTTTAAAAGATTAAATAACAAACAGAAATCAACAGGGATTGAAAAAAAGAAGTTTTTCTCTTCACCCTTCCGGGCACTGAGAATTTTCAGTGCTACCATAATTTTCTAGAAAGATCCTCTGATGACCCCTGAAAACAATCCAGGACCCCCCACAGCTGCCCTTGGATCCCAGTATAACCAATTCAGCTGTGCACTGAAGGGAAAGTTATAAATTGCTTAGAGGAGGAGGTTACAAAAGGGAGCAACCAGGCTCGCTTTTGTGAGGGTAAATCTGGGCTCCCCAACCTGTTAAGATGCTTTGAAAGAGGTAACAAAATGATCTATAAAGGCGGACCAGTGGGTGTCATTTCTTTAGATAATCAAAAACCTTTTGATTGGGGAATACACAAAAGGCTGAGGAAGGTTAGTAACCCTGGGATAAAAGAAAAATTTCCTTCATCAATTAAAAAACAGTTATGGAAAAATGGGAACTAGAACTCCAATTTCCCAAGTGGACAAAGATTAAAATGTTGGCATCATTCAACATTTATTACATCCAATGTGCCACTGAAGGAGATCTCCTGTAAGAAATCAATTACCTAAAATTAATTCGAAATATTATAAATCAAAACATAAAGTGTAAAAACAAGAATTTATTTTCTAATTAATAAAAGTTAACAAGAAAGCTTTTTATTTCCATTGTAGTGGACACTCTTTAGCCTAGCAACCTAGGAAGCGCTCACCAGTGCTGACACAGTGCCACATTCTCATGCTGTCCCTCCTTTTCTCACCTATCCTTAACTTTTTACTTGCATTTTATTCTAAATTCTGTGGAGACTCTGACATTTAACGTGAATTGTTTTTGCTGTTTTACTTAGTTCAAAGTTATTATTAGTCTTATCTAAACAAAGTCAGCACAAAATGACAGCAACACTAAGCTTATTGATAATAAAATTTGCAGCTGGTTCCTAGAGAAACTGAAAACTCCTCAAAGACATTTGCCACTTAATAATCTTTGAGTAAGGCCAACGTGCTAATAGGGTATATGTACTAGAAAAAGAATAACAAAGTCTGTGTCATACCAACTTAATCCTACAGTCTCTAGCAAACCTCCAAATTAATGAAGCATCAACCCATAGAGGGACTGTATTTGCAATGGGTACTTAGAATTATTTGGCAGGCGAAGGAGAGCAGAGCAAGAAGATGCCAACTGTATGTAAAAACAGGGTTGACATAATGACGGCCAAAGCAGCACGTCCGATCTCATCAACCTGCTCCAAAATACAAGGCTTCTTGAAGCCCAAGGAGTCTACGTGAAGGAGGGATCAGAATACACTCAATGCCTTACAGTCTTGTGGAACAAATAAGATGGAAAAAAAAAAACAACAATTATCTATCTCCAGGGTTGAAGGGTAAATAATACAAGTACACAGATCTGATAAAAAAAAAAAAAAAAAAAAAAAGTACCCATGCAATGAAGTACGTCACCCAACACAGGACGACCACAGCAAGGGCTGACATGTTTCTGCAGTATAGCAAGGACTCGAGGAGGATTCCAGCAATCCGGAGTCCTCCGAGCCTGCTCACGGTGCAGCAGCTGGCTTTGCATGCACTGAGATGCTCCTGCGCGGTCCCTCCCACCAGTTCCAGCCCAACGCCGATCTGCACCCCTGTTTTCACCACTCCATGGTGAAGTCCGAAAAATATGGGCAATAAACTGGCATTGTTTTTTTTAAAAAGTAAAACTAATTTGCTTATTTTCAAATGCTCTTACCTTTATGAAATGATGGCTATAAGAGACAGTGGTAGACACTGTTGCAGTAATTGTTGTGTTATTGCTTAAAAAAAAAGATGTGGATAATCTGTGGAGTTTTTTTTTTTTCATTAAAAAATGGTTTGTTAAATCTAAAAACTTGGGGACTTCTGGTGAAATGGTAACAGTTCTGGCTGAAATCAAGTAGATTTGGTCAAGTCCCACCTCTGTCACTTTACTAGCCATGTGACTGCTTCTAAGTCTCTGTTTCTTCACCTGTTAGACACAAATAACAGTAATCCCTACCTCATAGGTTGTAATGAAGATTACTGAGATAATGCTTAACACAGAGCACAGTATAGAACAATGCTCAAGTGTTAGCTTAAAAAAATAAAGAGCCAAAAGAAACAGCAGCCATCATTTCTGGCGCTCAGGTTTTTCATCTCTCAAGAGAGACATTGGCCTCAGAGACTTCTGCACATCCTCTACTTGTGACATCCTATATTATACTGCAAGGTTCTAGCTCCACTTCTTCTAGTCTATTCAAATCCACAACTGTTCTCAGGCTCAGGCACAATAAATTATGACGCATTCATATAATGAACCACCATCCAGCCATGGGATGACATCCACATATATTATTGAGTGGAAAAAACACAGTTACAAACCAGTTATTAACAGCATAATTTGATTTTTATAAAATGAAATACATAGAAATAGTAATTTCTAACTCATCCTCCACCCTCCCCAATTACTCTAGGCCAACACTGTCTCATAGAAATATAATGTGAGCCACAGTGTGAGCCATAAGTGGAATATTAAATTTTCTAGTTGCCACATTAAATGAAACAGATGAAATTCATTCTAACTATATATTTTATTTAATCTAATATAAACAAAATATTCTCATTTCCATATGTAATCATTACAAAAATTATTAATGAGATATTCTACTTTTTTATATTGTCTTTGAAATCTGATGTGTATTTTATACCCGCAGTAACCTTTAATACAGACTAACTGCATTTCAAGCACCTGAGAGCTACATACGGCTAACAGCAGCTACATCAGACAGCAACTCTAGGCCACTAGTCCCTCTCCTCACATTGAACTGGAATTGTCAGACTGAAAGGAGATTCCATCTTATTTATCTCATATGCCTATTGTCTAAAACCATTTACAATGCCTATTGGATACTCAAAAGAGATTAATTTGAATGAATACATTTGGTTCAAAGTATGCTGGTGAGGTGGGAGACTTTGTATTGTTAGTCCCCATGTTAATCATAGAATAAAAGGCATTACACTACTTGCGTCTGTAATCCCAGCACTTTGGGAGGCCAAGACAGGTGGATCACGAGGTCAGGAGTTCAAGACCAGCCTGGCCAACATGATGAAACCCTGTCTCTACTAAAAATACAAAATTTGGCCAGGCGTGTTGGTGGGCACCTGTAATCCCAACTACTCGGGAGGCTGAGGCAGAAGAATTGCTTGAAACCAGAAGACGGAGGTTGCAGTGAGCCGAGACTACACTGCTGCACTATAGCCTGGGCAATAGGAGTGAAACTCCATCTCAGAAAAAAAAAAGCACATAGAAATTTTGCAAAGCATCTCCCCTAAATCATACCTTGCAAGTAGTCTCCTTGTATAGGAGTAAAATCAGTCATACAGAAATGTAAGATATGTCTACAAATTAACCAAAAAAAAAAATTTTACAAGACTAAAACTAGTACCAAAATATATATTATAGACAAATCATAGGTGGGCTAAAAGAACTGAATAGTAAAAACTTTATTAAATGCCCATTATGTTTTAAATAATTTACACATCTCATTTATAATCTTTACCAAAGCTCTGTAAGGTAAGGTAAGTTAGAGAAATAATGACACAGAGGGGGAAAATTTGGCCATGAAATTGTTAAAACAAACCAAAACATTTTGGGTTTAAATCCTAGCTCTGTGGCTTAAGGCAATTTTCTTAATCTCTCTGAACCTCAGTTTTTTCATCTGTAAAATGGTCATTAAAATAATTACTCTTGATTGCTGTAAGGATTTGATTAATCGACACATAACAACTTCTTATAAATGATAGCTAGCACTATGTCGGTGGGGCTTGATTAAAACAGGGGCTATTGTTATCATCTTGGTTTACAGAAGGGGAGGCAAGTTCAGAGGAATAAAACAACCTCAGTGTCACGTAGCAAGTAAACAGAGGAGCCAGAATTCAAACCCAGATCTGTTCAACTTGGTGAGCCCATGCACTTTGCACCTATCACGCCTAGGAAGGTCTCATGGCAGAGGCCGTAATGTTGGAAAACAGGAAAGACATTTTACAAGTGTATTCACATGGCAAAGGATACAGACTGAATACAACTTTAGGAAAAAGGCCTTTTGCTGATCTGAATCAGATCATAGCAGGGAGCTGGAGGAGCTCAAGCGGAGTCATACAGGGAGTTTGGCTTAGGGAAGGCCTTGAGCCAGTTGGAGGAGTTGAGACTTGATTGTTGCCTAAATCCACTCATAAATCTGAGAAATAGTTGACCAATCTCCGTGCAATTGTGAGGCTCTTCTTTTCCAAAACTTAATTCCTTAGGCTGATAGGAACATTCCTTTATTCAAGTAAAGGCTGAACATATGCTTTTCTACACTCTTCAAATCCTACCCTAAATTTGTCTTAATCCTTTGAGTCTACAGGAGGAGTGGCGTTCATGTTCCCGTATATTAACTGGGTTGTGAAAGAAAAACCAACCAAACTCTTATCTGTGGTTAAAACATTGCAACAACCTTGCTCAAGTTAGATCCTTTAGCAGGCCCTTTAAACCAACACAGCTGCTCACCATTAGTTACCCTTTCTTATTTGGCTGTTTGCCTGAACCACCTCATCAATGAGGTATGAGCTACCACACCTGGCATGTTTATGGTTGAACCTAGTCATGTGACGAATGTTATAAAAAATATTTTTTGAAGAAGAAAATGTAGGTATGTATATTTAAAATCTGCATATAAATATGCATGCACCTATATACACATGATAAACAGATATGTATTTAAGAAATACATGTAACCAGGGAGTCTCTCAAATTGAAAAGTTTATATACCCCCCAAAAATTCTAATTGTTATTTTGTTTTTCTAAAGGCTATTCTGTATTTTAAAATTGTTTACTCCTTTTCTCAAATAATTTACTTTGGCATACATTATTGACTTACACACACAATGAAACAGAAAAATCTACCAGCAAAAATTACCAGTAGATAGAAGATAAAGTTTTAGGGAGATTATGAACTTTGAATGAAAAGTTATGCCCTGTGATATAAGTTCATAGGCAATTATTTCCCATACTTTTCTAAAACAAATATATACATATATATATATGTACTGCCAATGTGAAATAAACTGGACAAAAGATTAAAATTGCCATCTTACAAATATTTTTAAAGTTTGCAGTATTCGCAACAAGAAAACCAACTAGACATTGCTGATAAACTGAAATATGATTGAAAACTGAAAAGTACTGTAATTACTCAAGACATTTTCTCCTCCTCTGGCTTGTTAGAGTCCTGTTGGTTTCATTATATGACACTTTGCAGCACTTTTAGCTGGTTTGTGGCACAAACCCCCAAAGAAATAAGAAGAGTAATTTTCAAAAGGAACTTTTATTTTTAATATGGATTGATTTTTTTAAAGACAGCTCCAAGCAGCCCAGTATATCAAACAGGAACCATCACACCAATCCCAACACATCAAGGGGCAGTTTTAACACGTGAGGTTTGTTGTTTCTAGCAGGTATCCATGTAGCGAGAGAGGTCACCACTCAGCAAGGTGCTTTCTTTCTGGTGTATAAGAAAAGAAATCACCAGGAATAAGGGGGGAAATGGGCTTGGGAAACAGGAGGGGACCTTGTCAATCTCCAAGATGCTAGAAAATGATCGTGGAAGTCTTTTGTTAGGGAATCCTATAATGGTACTGCCGCTCACCTCTTGTGGACATGAACAGCAACTAGCCTAAGATGATAAGGGCGACAGAGGATTAGACACATCGTGAAAAGGCCCTGGAAAGGACATTACTGGTGTTTGGAATCATAAAGGCCAAAATTGTATCATTATTTACTCTCAACAGCGGTGTCCTTATAAACACAAGTGCTTGGGAGGAAGAAACTGAAGGCATACATGAAATGTTTATTAGGAGTGCATACATATAAATTATTTTACAAATGAGGAAAGAGAAAGCTTTTACAGGACTATTTTTATATATTCTTAAGGGTCACGGGCAGCTTTTTTTTTAAAAATGCTAAGAATGTATACTACTTTTAAGAGAAGGATGTTAAGCTTGTTCCCAATCCCTTTTATTTTAAACATATGTATCCCTGAGAAGGTTAGCCTTGTGCTGGAAATAATTTTGCTGCATATAACAAAGCTATAAAAAAGAACAACAGGAAGAGATAGATAAATTTGTGAGGTTTCAAAATAACTGGTAGACTTATAAGATCACATAGCAGGGTTCCTGGCATTACCCACTAAGGAGAATAATAGAATATTCCTGAATCTTGGATTTCAGGAAACTACATTGTAAAGCACTAGTTTTTGAAAACACAAGTCAGTCTCAGTGCATATCTGCCAATCATCCCACTGACACAATTGAAAAGGAGAATATTCCATCAATATTTTTATAGATGATAGAATCCAAGTTGTGTTATTTAATAAAAGTAAGTGTGTTTTTGAGTAAGATCAAACAATATTTTATCAACTAGCTAAATCCCTTTTCCCCGGGTATTTTCTCTAAAATGATTGCTTGGGGGATATTTAAAATTCATGATTTACCAGTAATTTGGATATCTTTTTCCTTCAAATAATAATGGTAAAACAGTAATAGTTACAATAATAATCATGAGTGTTTGTATAATAAGGTAGAGTCGCCTTTGATGTGCCAAGCACTGTGCTCAAGCCAAGGGCTGTGGAGAGAAATCAGTCCCTGCCCTCACAGATTCCAGACTAATGTGGGAGCTCAACATGGACCTAAATGATTACGATACAATCAGATAAGTTACCACAGAGTCGTTTGCAAAGACCACGATGAGCAATTCCACACGTGCAGGAATTGCTATGAAGTGTTTCTGAATGAAGAGAGAAGCCGTCTGTCTGGCCGACCTATAGCGTGTGAATTATTCTGTCATTCCCTTCCTCTCTTGGTTGGATTCCCACCTTAGTCTATCTGACCTGTGGCCCTGGCCAGACTGTTGGCCAATTCCCAGACCTAATTCATTCTAGCCGTTAATGTCCTGTTGCATCAAAGTACAGTATTAAGGGGGGAAAGTACAGTACTGGAATCACCTCTCCTGAGAAGGGGCAAACCAAAGCTTCCCTAATAGCAATTAAACGTTTCAGAAAGCACAACTCTTTTCCATATGTGGGGAAATAGGGCAATCTTATTAGACAATTAGAAGAGTCCTCGACTTGGATAAGGAGACTAATTCACTGTGAGTCTATAGGCAAGACATTTTATGAAAATCTGCCCAAGATTTATATCACTTCTGTATTTATCCGAGTTTGCAAGCCTTTTTCTTTCTATGCATTTATTTTGCATTTAGGGTAAGAAACCACCAGGTGGACTCCTGAGCCTTTTTTACAGCCTCATAGTTCAAACAGCTAGGCTTCCTGAAGGTATAGTTCACAAAGAAATATAGATTTTTTTCCCCCATGAAAACAGAACTTTTATTAAAACAATTAAATGCAAATATTAAAAATATGAAGACTCTTTTTCTCGAAAGAATACAGAACATAGAGCAAGACTTGGAGGAGTAAAAACATCACGGATTTTTACAGCTGGAAAAAAACTCTTTTTTCTAATTCAAACCCTGAAATGATGGCCCAGAGTAGCTCAGTGACTTTACTAAGGCTACACTGCCAATCCAGGGAAGAGCTGAGAGCAGACTCCTAATCTACAAGCTTCCTATTAGTCTTCTACCAAATACGTTCCTCACATAACTCATGTTCATGACTCTTTACAAGCCACTGAGGCGTCTTTTCACTCTCAAGTTAAGATAGGATATTTCCAGGGGGAGGATCCAAGATGGCCGAATAGGAACAGCTCTGGAGTGGAGCTCCCAGCAGGAACAATGCAGAGGGTGAACGCTCACCGCATTTCCAAACACATTTTCACTGCCCACCGACCAGGAGATTCCCGGGCTGAAAAGCGCCACAGGTTTTCAGCAGGTGGTTTTGGCCAGTGCTGGGTTGGCACAGAGAAACTCACAAAAATCTAGGTGGCCATTTCAACTGGCGCCTGGAACACCTGGGAGACAGAGCCGCCCATTCAACTGAAAGGAAGGGGGCAGAGACAGGGAGCCAGGCAATCTGGCTCAGCGGGTACCGCCTCCACAAAACAAGCAATCTGAAACGCTCTGGATGGTGAGTTTCCCAGCAAGTGCAGCTGGACCCAGGACTGTCCAGCTCAGTGGGGGGAAGGGCAACCACCACTACCCAGGCAGTTCACACAGCAGCTAGGCAGAGCCTGTGGCAGCTCAGCAACGCCTCTGCTGGCAGACTGTGACTAGACTACTCTGTGCGGGACAGGGCATCTGTGAAAAGAGGCAGCAGCACGACAGGAACTTATAAATAAGGCCGACCTTCCTAGGATAGAGCACCTGGGAAAGGAGGCGGTTATGAGTTCCCCTGCAGCAGACTTAAAAGTACCTGCCCAGCATCTCTGCATGGAACAACGGAGCTCCCAGCACAGCACGTGAGCTCCTATAAGGGACAGACTGCCTCCTCAAGCAGCTCCCTGACCTCCATGTACCCAAAGAGACACCTCATAAAGGAGAGCTCAGGCCGACATCTGGCAGGTACCCTTCTGGGACAAAGATAACAGAAGAAGAAACTGGCAGCAACCCTTACTGTTCTGCAGCAGCTGCGGGTGATCCCCAGGCAAGTGAGGTCTGGAGTGGACCTCCAGCAGTCCTGCAGCAGAGGGGCCTGACTGTTAGAAGGAAAACTAAGAAACAGAAAGAAATAACTTCATCATCAACAAACAGAATGTCCACTCAGAGACCCCATCCAAAAGTCACCAACTACAAAGACCACAGGTAAATAAAGCCACTAAGATGGGAAGAAACCAGTGCAAAATGGATGAAAACACCAAAAACCAGAACGTCTCTCCTCCTCCAAAGGATCACAACTCCTCACCAGCTAGGGATCAAAGATGGATGGAGAATGAATCTGAAGAATTGACAGAAACAGGCTTCAGAAGGTGGATAATAACAAACTTCTCTAAGCTAAAAGAACATGTGCTAACCCAATGCAAAGAAACTAAGAACGTAGAAAAAAGGTTAGATGAGATGCTAACTAGAATAAACAGAGAAGAATATACATGACTTGATGGAGCTGAAAAACACAGCACGAGAACTTCACAAAGCATATACAAGTTTCAATAGCTGAATCGACCAAGCAGAAGAAAGGATATCAGAGACTGAAGATTAACTCAATGAAATAAAATGAGAATAGAGAATAGAGAATAGAGAATTAGGCAAGAATAGAGAAAAAAGAGTGAAAAGAAACGAACAAAGCCTCCAAGAACTATGGGATTATGTGAAAAGACCTATTCTACGTTTGATAGGTGTACCTGAATGAGACGGAGAGAATGAATTCAAGCTGGAAAACACTCTTCAGGATATCATCCAGGAGAACTTCCCCAACTTAGCAAGCCAGGCCACCATTCAAGTCCAAGAAATACAGAGAACACCACAAAGATATTCCTCAAGAAGAGCAATCCCAAGGCACATAATCATCAGATTCACCAGGGTTGAAATGAAGAAAAAAAATGCTAAGGGCAGCCAGAGAGAAAGGTCAAGTTACCCACAAAGGGAAGCCCATCAGACTCACAGCGGATCTCTCCACAGAAACCCGACAAGCCAGAAGACAGTGGAGCCAATATTCAACATCCTTAAAGAAAAGAACTTTCAACATAGAATTTCATATCCAGCCAAACTAAGCTTCATAAGCGAAGGAGAAAGAAAATCCTTTATGGACAAGCAATTGCTGAGAGATTTCATCACCACCATCAGGACTGCCTTACAAGAGCTCCTGAAAGAAGCACTAAACAAGGAAAGGAACAACCAGTCCAGCCACTCCAGAAATGTACCAAATGGTAAAGACCATCGACACAATGAAAAAAGTGCATCAACTAATGGGCAAAATAACCAGCTAGCATCAAAATGGCAGGATCAAATTCACACATAACAATATTAACCTTAAATGTAAATGGGTTAATGCCCCAATCAAAAGACACAGACTGGCAAATTGTATAAAAAGTCAAGACCCATTGGTGTGCTGTATTGAGGAAACCCATCTCATGTGCAAGGACACACACAAGCTAAAAATAAAGGGATGGAGGAAGATTTATCAAGCAAAGGGAGAGCAAAAAAAAAAAAAAGCAGGAGTAGCAATCCTAGTCTCTGATAAAATGGACTTTAAACCCACAAAGATCAAAAGAGACAAAGAAGGACATTACATAATGGTAAAAGGATCAATGCATAAAGAAGAACTAACAATCCTAAATATATAAGTACCCAATACAGGAGCGTCCAGGTACATAAAGCAAGTTCTTAATGACCTACAAAGGAATTTATACTCCCACACAATAATAGTGGGAGACTTTAACACTACACTGTCAATATTAGACAGATCAATGAAACAGAAGATTAACAAGGATATCCAGGACTTGAACTCAGATCTGGACCAAGCAAACCTAATAGACACCTACAGAACTCTCTACCGCAAATCCACAGAATATACATTCTTTTCAGCACCACATCACACCTACTCTAAAATTGACCACATAATTGGAAGTAAATCACTCCTCAGCAAATGAAAAAGAATGGAAGTCATAACAAACAGTGTATCAGACCACAGGACAATCAAATTAGATCTCAGAATTAAGAAACTAACTCAGAACCACACAGCTTCATGGAAACTGAACAACTGGCTCCTGAATATTGACTGGATAAACAATGAAATGAAGGCAGAAATAAAGATGTTCTTTGAAACCAATGAGAACGAAGACACAATGTACCAGAATCTCTGGGACACATTTAAAGCAGTGTCTAGAGGGAAATTTATAGCAATAAATGCCCACATGAGAAGTGAAGAAAGATCTAAAATCGATACCCTATCATCAAAATTGAAGGAGCTAGAGGAGCAAGATTAAAAAAACTCAAAAGCTAGCAGAAGACAAGAAATAACTAAGATCAGAGCAGAACTGAAGGAGATAGAGACACCAAAAATCCTTCAAAAAATTAATAAATCCAGAAGCTGGTTTTTCGAGAAGATCAACAAAATAGACAGACTGCTAGTCAGATTAATAAAAAAGAAAAGGGAGTAGAATCAAATAGATGCAATAAAAAACGATAAAGGGGATATCACCACTGATTCCACAGAAATACAAACTACCATCAGAGATTACTACAAACAACTCTATGCATATAAACCAGTAAACCTGAAAGAAATGGATAAATTCCTAGACACTTGCACCCTCCCAAGTCTAAACCAGGAAGAAGTTGAAACCCTGAATAGACAAATAACAAGGGCTGAAGTTGAGGCAACAATTAAGAGCCTACCAACCAAAAAAAGCCCAGATCCAGACAGGTTCACAGCCTAATTCTACCAGACATACAAAGAGGAGATGGTACCACTCCTTCTGAAACTATTCCAAACAATACAAAAAGAGGGAATCTTCCCTAACTCATTTTATGAGACCAACATCATCCTGATACCAAAACCCAGCAGAGACTCAACAAGAAAAGAATACTTCAGGCCAATATCCATGATGAACATAGATGCAAAAATCTTCAATAAAATACTGGCAAACCAATTGCAACAGCACATCAAAAAACTTATCCATCATGATCAAGTACGCTTCATTCCAGGGATGCAAGACTGGTTTAACATACACAAGTCTATAAACGTAATTCACCACATAAATAGAACCAAAAACAAAAACCACACAATTATCTCAATAGATGCAGAGAAGGCCTCTGACAAAATTCAACAGCACTTTATGCTAATTTTAAAAAGCCTTTTTTTTATTGTTTTGAGATATGTTCCTTCGATACCTAGTTTATCTAAATAAACTAGGTTTTATCTCAAAACAAAGAGGCCTTCAACAAAATTCAACAGCACGTTATGCTAATTTTTAAAAAGCCTTTTTTAAAATTGTTCTGAGATATGTTCCTTCAATACGCAGTTTATCTCAATACAATACAAAGAGGAGCATATCTCAAAACAATAAAAGCTATTTATGACAAACCTACAGCCAATATCATACTGAATGGGCAAAAACTGGAAGCATTCCCTTTGAAATCCGGCACTAGACAAGGATGCCCTCTCTCACCACTCCTATTTAATATAGTATTGGAAGTTCTAGCCAGAGCAATTAGGCAAGAAAAAAAAATAAAGGTATTCAACTAGGAAAGAGGAAGTCGAATTTTCTCTGTTTGCAGACTACATGATTGTATATTTAGAAGACCCTACCATCTCAGCCCAAAATCTCCTGAAACTGATAAGCAACTTCAGCAAAGTCTCAGGATACAAAATCAATGTGCAAAAATCACAAGCATTTCTACACACCAATAACAGACTAATAGAAAGCCAAATCATGAGCAAACTCCCATTCACAATTGTTACAAAGAGAATAAAATACCTAAGAATACAACTAACAAAGGATGTAAAGGACCTCTTCAAGGAGAACTACAAACCACTGCTCAAGGAAATAAGAGAAGACACAAACAGATGGAGAAACATTCCATGCTCATGGTTAGGAAGAATCAATATCGTAAAAACGTCCATACTGCCCAAAGTAATTTATAGATTCAACGCTATCCCCATCTAGCTACCAATGACATTCTTGACAGAACTGGAAAAACCCACCCTAAACTTCATTTGGAACCAAAAGAGAACCTGCATAACCAAGACAACCCTAAGCAAAAAGAACAAAGCTGGAGGCATCACACTACCTGATTTCAAACTATACTACAAGGTTACAGTAATCAAAACAGCATGGTACTGGTACCAAAACGGAGATGTAGACCAGTGGAACAGAACAGAGTCCCTGGAGGCAACGCCACACATCTACAACCATCTGATCTTTGACAAACCAGACAAAAACAAGGAATGGGGAAAGGATTCCCTGTTTAATAAATGGTGTTCGGAAAACTGGCTAGCAGTGTGCAGAAAGCAGAAACTGGACTCCTTCCTGACACTTTACACTAAAATTAACTCCAGATGGATTAAAGACTTATGTAAGACCTAACACCATAAAAATCCTGGAAGAAAACCTAGGCAAAACCATTCAGGACATAGACATAAGCAAGGGCTTCATGACTAAAACATCAAAAGTATTGGCCACAAAAGCCAAAATAGACAAATGGGACCTAATTAAACTCTAGAACTCCTGTACAGCAAAAGAAACAACCATTAGAGTGAACTGGCAACCAACAGAATGGGAAAAAAATTTTGCAATCTACCCATCTGATAAAGGGCTAATATCCAGAATCTACAAAGAACTAAAACAGATTTACAAGAAAAAAACAAACCCATCCAAAAGTGGGCAAAGGATATGAACAGACACTTTTCAAAAGAAGACATATATGAGGCCAAAAAACATATGAAAAAATGTTCATTATCACTGATTATTAGAGAAACGCAAATCAAAACCACATTTAGATACCACCTCACACCAGTTAGAATGGTGATCATTAAAAAATCTGGAGACAACAGATGCCGGAGAGGATGTGGAGAAATAAGAACACTTTTACACTCTTGGTGGGAATGTAAATTAGTTCAATCATTGTGGAAGACAGTGTGGTGCTTCCTCAAGGACCTAGATATAGAAATTCCATTTGACCCAGCAATCTCGATACCAGGTATATACCCAAAGGATTATAAATTGTTCTATTATAAAGACACATGCACACATATGTTCATAGTGGCACTGTTTACAATAGCAAAGACCTGGAACCAACCCAAATGCCCATCGACCCTAGACTGGACAGGGAAAATGTGGCACATATACACCATGGAATACTATGCAGCCATAAAAAATGATGAGTTTGTGTCCTTTGTAGGGACATGGATGAATCTGGAAACCATCATTCTCAGCAAACTGACACAAGAACAGAAAATCAAACACTGCATGTTCTGTCTCATAAGCAGGTGTTGAGCAATAAGAACACATGGACATAGGGAGGGGAACATCACACACTGAGGTCTGTTGGGGGGAGCCAAGGGAGGGACAGCGCTGAGGATAGTGGTCAGGGAGGGATAACATGGGGAGAAATGCCATATGCAGGTGACAGGGGGATGGAGGCAGGAAACCACCTTGCCATGTGTGTACCTATGCAACAATCCTACATGATCTGCACATGTACACCACAACCTAAAATACAATTTAAAAAATAAAAGATAGGATATTTCCTCAAATTCACCTTGAATCTCTTCACCCAAGTCTGTACACAACGTTGGGACTTTTTAGGTCATTCGAAGAGCCCTTGTGGATAAGGCCCCAGATAATAACCCTCACAAGACAGCTCTTATCTTCCTGCTTATAACTCTTTAAGAACTGCCACCGTTGCCCACATTCCCCCTGCTCCTACTCCTTGATCTACGTATAGTGGCAAAGTCAAAAAAGAAAATAAAGAGATACGTATGATAACAATTGCTTGTACAAATGTAATTGTCTCAAGCAAATGGAGAGGTTTTCTTTCTTTTCCACCTGGACTAATTCATCCACAACTTCTCCATATTCTTACTTTTTGATACTTTGAAATATAAATATATTTCTATGTCTACTCTTTAAGCATTTGTTCCTTGAAGAGAAGTCTTCAAGCACCTATGATGTGCCAAGCAGAGTTACTGGGGACCAGACTAGCAGCGAAGCCATGCTGTAGCTGTACCTGCTGTTATGGTGCTGACACTGAATGGGAGGGGGTCCAAGGGATGAACAGTCATGCAAATAGGTAGGTATGTTTAGAGTGTACTGTGAGTGTAAAGGAAAACCACAAGGGACATGAGAATGAATGCTGTGGATATCCTCTTTAAATGGAAGTGGCAAAAAAAATTACAGCTTCTTTCCTGTGATTTTATAATTTTATCTTTTTGACAAAATTTGTACTTTTCTAAAGGGATGTTACTGTTCTCTCAGAACAAAATTTTCAGAAAAAGAGACAAAAAATCATGTCTCCATATTGCCTTAACTTCCTCCTCTATAAAATAGGTCATCATAATACTCCTCAGCCTACTGACCTCACGTAGGTACTTTGTGGATAAAATAAGGCCATAAATGTGAGGTTGCCTCCAACATTTCACATATTATTTAGAACAACTACTAGAATTTATATTGAAGCAGACTTTTAAAAAATAGTAAGAATAACAACAATACATTTGGAGACATCTTAACAAACTGAAAGAAACATTATGTCTCACCACAGGTTTTTATGGCAATTAAAGATGCCCACTTTCTAAAAAGGTTAATAAAACTTAGAATTTCCAAGTGAGCCAGCAAATATGTCCCTTTTAGCTTCTGTGCCAGTATTATAGACTCTGCCTTTAATTTTGTTTAACTGTAATAAAAGCTTATCATGCAGCCAAATCCCCAAAGCAATGGACTCAAAGGTTCTGCATGTGGAAGCCTGCTACCTTTCAGCTTCTCCGTTAAACACCTGTTCTGGGCTTGGGCCATGCTTCTGGTTTCTCATTCAGGTGGAGAGTCTTGCTTAAGGGGACAGGCTGATATTTTTGCTGTCACCAAAGACAGCTAATTTGGGAAGCCTAATCTCGCAAAGGGGCCAAGTTTCAGCTCTCAGAGTGTTAGGTTTAGAGCAGAAGGAACTCCGCACAGAAATGCAACCTGAACACTCCCCCCTTTGCCCCTCCCCTGTCATTGCTGAGAATCCTCTAAATAACTGACACGTTTTAGAGATTTCAGGCAACCAGGCCTGCAGTAGGTAGCTCCCATTCTTTCCTGCCACCTGACTAATTTAATACTTTCTCCTCAGGTGGATACAGGACTCTTGACAAGCAGTTGCCTTGTGGTTTATTTCCATGAATTCAAACACAGTAATAAGTTGATAAATTAGTTAAGGGGATTGAAGGCAGACTTTTACAGGTGTGAATTCGTAGCCTTGTCCCATCCAAATATTTCCAGGGGAATCATATGCTCAGCAAATTCCGTCTCCCGACTTTCCAGGCCCCTGCATCTCTTCATAGAAAAAAAATGTCTTTTCAGGCGACAATTTTGCAATTTTCTTTAACCATAAGGATAAATCTTTGCCTGTCCTCCTTTCCAAAGCACTACTATAGAATAAAAAGCAAGTTTCATTCAACGGTTTATCAGATAATAAGGGTTGGTGATGCCAGTCACTGATTTCATTTCCAAACTGCGACTTAAAATGCACTGCAGTGTTAGCAACTGTTGATCGTCTTAATGCTGGTGAGAAACAAAAGTAGTTACTCTCTGTCCCAGACAATTTTGATTTTAGAATGGGGAATTCTGTACATAAAGTATTAGCCTGAAGGATTTTGTTACTAAAGCTTTGGAGAAAGAGCAAATAATGTCTCAAGTACCTGCCTATTCAATCATAATCACTATTTATAGGGAAATAAAGTCTCAAAAAGTTGTGCATGATTTTTATGGTTCCTCAAAAATTCTGATGGAGGATTAGCCTTGAGAACAATTACAATTGACAACATGGTTGGACTCTGGATATGCATTTATTTATTGAGCATCTACTATATTCCAGGAACTCTGAATCATCTGTGAACAAAACAAAGATTCCTGCCTTTATAGAACCTACATTCTTGTGATTTTCAGAAATAATGTCAGTATATTTTTGGGTAACTATGTTTCTATTAACTGTTTCACTCCGTGTTTTGGTCCTACACTTCAGGAAGATCAAGCCAACACACCTGAAATTGAACATACACACACGCACGCGCGCGCGCGCACACACACACACACACACAATACACTAAGTACACATGAGCATGTTTATAAGAACTGGAGTAAAACTGGAGTGGCGAGAACCTCTAAAATTAATCAGGAAAAGTCAGAGAGTTTAGCAAGACGCAATCCTCTGGTTTTTTTGTTTGTTTTCTTTGTTTTGGGTTTTTTTTTTTTTAAACAATAGCTATTAAAACAGGCAGGAAAGAGAAAAAATGTCCCAGGTGAGGAAACAAGAAGAAGCACACAGGTTGGAAAGAGAACACGAATCCAAGAAACAAAGGGAACTGTTGGCAGATAAGGCTGGAACTCAAAGACAGCCTGTTGCGGAACTTTGCCTCGCCCCTTTTCTTTACAGAATAATTAACAGAAACTATATATATCGACATATTATAGGAAGTCTTTTCAAGAAAAAAGTGTGTTTTCCAAACAGCAGCCATGGACAAAACCATAGGTGAAGGGCAATCTCCACAAGTCAACAACAGGCTTTTGTGAGATTAGAGAGTTTTCTGGAAGAGTTAACAAATCTGTTGTCTTCTTGGGCAATTAGAACTTATATTTTGATTATTTACCTCAGTCATTTATTAAGTTGAAAAGATTTAATGTGCAACCCAAATGTTTAAGGTACATAATAAATGTGTTGTGGGGACAGTACAAGAGATGTTTTCACAAAACATAACGTCACCATCCTGCTAACCAGGGAGATGCTTAATAAATGGTGATCTGTAAAAGGTATCCCCAGAGTCCACTGGCCCTATCAATTATGATCAAGTAAGCAGATGCTTGAGAAATTGCCAGTGATTTCCAATCGGCCAATCCTTTTTAATTCTAAAGAAAGCACCCCCCATCCCCAAAATGGCAGCCATTGTTTGATCATGACTATGCAGACAATACATGGTGCTTGTGCCTCTTCCAGAAGCCCACACTTCTGAGGTAGAGACGTGGAAGCCAGTTCGCGGACGGCGGCCTCTCACCCACCCCACCTTTATGGTTATCACAACATTAGCACAACTATGTATCTGGCATAAGCTGTTCTGCTTTTATCTGCTAACTAGTAATGCTTGGGGTACGCCAAGTAAAGGTTCATTGGTATATAGAACTCGATTTTCTTATCCCCAATTATAGAAACATCTATTGAATAAAAAAGAATTTTTCCTGACCCAGGTTTTGGTTTTAAAATGATGTTAAATAGAAGCCCGGATGGATGGTTCATTCATCCTAAAAATACACGTGAAGGACATTGTGTCTTCCGTGCATTTGTATTTCCAATAGGTTTTACGAGGTTACCTAGGTTGTAGAAAGATTCAAATCTTTACAAAATTTTCAGAAAGGTTTCAATGCCATGTGACCAGACTATCAAATGGTATTTCAAGTTATTTCCTAGAAAGGCCAAGCACCCTGTGGAATGTCTATTAAATAATTTAAAAACCCCAAAGCTGTGCGTTTAACTCGGTAGCTCTGCCTCACTCTCTCATGTGTTCCATTCTGCTGATTCTCTTCACTGTGGCCTAAAGCAGAGGCGAAGGTGAAGGCTGGGGTCTGGTCCTCAGGGCTTACTCTACTATTCACTATCTATGTATATAATGTCAACTCTCCCTTTCTCACAATCACTCTCCATGTCATCAACTCTCAAATGGCATGACAGTGAATCACATCTGGAGCCCTTTCCATCTCTGCTGCTAACAGCCTCATTGCACATCTCCCCACGGGTAGTGGAATGGAGACTGAGGGTTTCCTCCTCCTCCCACGCCGCCCCGGCTCTGTGCCATCAAGATGGGGCAGATTTTTTTTTTTTTTTTTTTTTTTTTCGACAGAGTTTTGCTCTTTTGCCCAGGCTGGAGTGTAGTGGCAAGATCTCAGCTCACTGAAACCTCTGCCTTCTGGTTTTAAGCAATTCTCCTGCCTCAGCCTCCCAAGTAGCTGGGATTACAGGGGCCCACCACTATGCCTGGCTAATTTTTGTATTTTTAGTGGAGACGGGGTTTCACCATGTTGGCCAGGATGGTCTCGAACTCCTGACCTCGTGATGCGCCCACCTCGGCCTCCCACAGTGCTGGGATTACAGGCGTGAGCTGCCGCGTCCAGCAGGGGCAGATATTTACCTGCCAAACCTCCCCTCTCCAACACCTCCCTCACTAATTTAAAAATGGTAAGCCTACTAGGAAAAATTAGAAAAAAATAAACAACAATATAAGTGATATCTCATTAAAGCTTAACTCTCAGTGCAAAGTAATCTATGTTGCATTTGAATCCTCTAATGATTTGTATGTTTTTAACTTTATGATTGTTGCAGATAAGCAACGCTGTTCACATTATTAAGCAACCCCAGCTTCAGCTTTCAGGATCATGTGGCTGCAAAAGGGCACATGAGCAACCCAGTTAGGCCATTTCTGTTGAGTAACCTTTGCTACCTTCTCATGATTATGTTGCTGTGACCTTGCCATCCCTGATCATGACAAAACGGTGTCAGTTCACTGAAGAAAGAAGGGCCATCAAGCAGTACTCCAAGCCATGTAAAGGAATTGTTCAAAACTCCTTTAAAACCGAGTGAGCCGGACATGAGGGCTCACATCTGTCTGCCATTCCAGCATGGTGGGAGTCCGACGCAGGAGGACTGCTTGAGCCTGAGTTCAAGGCTAGCCAACATAGCAACACCCCATCTCTACAAAAAAATAACATTTAAAAACAATTAGTTAGGCATGGTCGCGTACCTGTGGTGCCAACTCAGGAGGCTGTGGCAGGAGGATTGCTTGAACCTGAGCGATTGAGGATGCAGTGAGCCATGGTTGTGCCATTGCACTCCAGCCTGGGTGACAGAGGGAGACCCTGTCTCAATCAATCAATCAATCAGTTAAGCAAGTCATCAATAATCTAAGTGAAGGAGAATAATAGAGCACCATCTCTTAAAGAAGGGAGCTACAGCCCTGTGTCACAGATTAGGGTTAGCTGAGTGTTTGGAAGCCACTGGACTTAAGGGAAAGCTGTGAGTTTAAGCCAATGCCTAGCTAATGTTCAGTTCAACTATGAACCTGTTTGAATGATATCGTTTGCCCCGATCCCTTCTATGTTCGTGATATTGTTTGCCCCGATCCCTTCTATGTTGGTGATACTGTTTGCCCCAATCCCTTCTATGTTCGTGAAGAAAACTCACTGTAACTAGGTAAGCACCCATAGTGCCGTTCAGATACCTTCATAGAAAAATCTAGAAATTACACTTAATTGCTCTCCCCCTCCTCTCCACCTGTTTAATTAAGTCTTTAATTTTTAGTAAGGCACCTCCCTGACTTTTGTCTTTCTGCCCCAGAACATCCTTGAAAGAAGTAGCTACATCTCAGAGGAGGCTCCTTAGCAAAGCATCAACACAGGGACTAGCATTTCACTTCCTTTCTTTCTTTTTAAGTTCCTTAGGAATTGAGCTGTTCCTTGGTCCCCTGGAGTTTTCACCCACTGCTGACTGCTGAGGGACCACAGCCTGGCTCTGTGGTCTAGAGAAAGAGACTGCAGGAAAGCTCAGGCCACGGTGGGCAAAGCATCACTGCGAGATGGTGTAGTCTGGAGAAGGATCCCTCCTCCTGCAACAAAACCTCAGGCCAGTCTGTTGTGACTGCCACTGAGTTGATGCCACCGAACAGACTGAGGAAAGAGTTGGCAGCCCCAGTCTCACACCAAATTTCTACTCAGTCTACTAGAGACCCACAGCCCATGGGGGCAGGGAATGATGGTGGAACTAAGGATACAACATCTTGTCCCCTCTAGAACTCCAGTTAGGATGTCCAGATATTCGGGCTGGTGGTTTCTTTAGTTTTGCCTTAACCAAGACTTTCTACTTCTAAGAAAAGGTGGGTGAAAACTGTCAAAGACTTTTTGGACACTTTAGACTCTTATGAAAAAATCCATTTTATGGTTAAGTGTAAATTAAATAATGGAACATGTGGCTTGAATTTTCCTTAAAATACACAAGGGTTTTACAATTAACTGGAAAATTCTCCTGCAAAATGCATTTAAAATTTGTTTTTTTTGCCATGGTCTAAATATTTGAAACAGAGAAAGGTCTCAAAACATATTTAAAACTTTCAAGAAACTCAAAACAGGACTTTATTCTGGCATCCTAGTATTAATAATTCTGCTACTACTTTTTAGACCATGATACTGAAGCAATATTCAAGAGTCTTGTTGTAATTCATTATGTAATTTAATTATTCATGTATTAATTTAACAAACCTTTACCAGTCACTTACTATGGCTCAGGCACTGTCCCAAGCTTTTTCTATCCAGATCTATGAGGTGACATTGCACCCTAAAAGTATTTTGATGTTGGAATTAGCTCTCAAAAGGATAAGTCTAAAAGATGTGCATTAAATACTGGAGTAAGTTCCAGAGGGATAGGGGTTGTGGTGTTCTGAGAGAGCTTTGGCATATTTTGAGAAACCTTTGGCAGATTTTGTAGAAACTATCACTTCAATAAAGAAAGCATTAGGTTAGAGGTAGGAAAATAGCTAGCATGCAATTTTCTTGCCTTTTTTTTTTTTTTTTTTTTTGAGACAGAGTCTTGCTCTGTCGCCAGGCTGCAGTGCAGTGGCACGATCTCGGGTCATTGCAACCTCTGGCTCCTGGGTTCAAGCGATTCCCCTGCCTCAGTCTCCCAAGTAGCTGGGAATACAGGTGCCCGCCACCATACCAGGCTAATTTTTGTATTTTAGCAGACACGGGGTTTCACCATGTTGGCCAGGATGGTCTTGATCTCTTGACCTTGTGATCTGCCCACCTTGGCCTCCCAAAGTACTGGGGTTACAGGCGTGAGCCACCGCAACCAGCCATTTTCTTGCTTCTTAACTGCAACTGCCCATATAAGTCTGACAAGTGAACAGATCACTTGCTGTGGTCAACACAGAGATGGACCACTCAGAAACCCTTTCAAGAAAAGTGGTTGGTAGCCAGCTGCAGGCACAGTGGTGAGCTGACACCTTCTGGCTGGAGGCTTCCAAGACTGGCCCAAGTGTTGGAGCTGAGGTCACACTTCATTTAGGGGACCCTTGGCCAGTGACTAAGGCAGTGACACGAGGTCCTGGGCCAGGAAGACGAGTTTCAAATGCGACTCCTCTGATGTGCAGTCTCTACTCCAGAGCTCCCTGTTGGGTTCACAGAGCCTCTGTCAGGCCCACGGCACAGCCTGATCCCTCCCCCTGCCCATGCCTGCTTCTGCCTTCCCTTTCCCAGGGTTGGCTGCCTGGAGAGCCCATCCTGCAGCACTTCAAAATATTTTTTGTTTCATTGTCAAAACAGATATTTAGGGTCCAAATCCTAATAAAACTGTTGTCATTAAAGAAAATTTCCTTCCCCACCCCGTAAGCACGACATTTCTGTGTTAGAAATGAACAACAGATACCTAAGCATCTGTTAGATGGGGGTTTTTCCTTTGCATGTAGACATACAAAAGAAAAATTTCAGCACAAGCATTCCAAAAACCCAACAGTAATCTGACAATGACCACATGGGCAACTCAATAGAGTATAAGAAACAAATAAACCTCTCTATTTATTTACATATTGTGATTCATAGGAAAGAAGAGGAAAGAGAAAAGAGGAGGAGAGGAAGGACAAAGAAATCAGGGAGAAGGGAGGGAAAGAGAGGGGGAGCACAACGGTGGCCAGGGACACAAGCAACTCGTATTTTTCTTCTGAATTTAACAGGAACTCAGGCCTATTATTTTCCTTTGCTTGTCACAACTTCTTACAAGTGAAAAACCTCTACCTTCACTATAAGATGTAACAAAAGAGTAAACCTTTTGGCTTCCCTGAGGCAAGTATTTTATATGTCTTGTAAGACATTTTATTTAACCATAAAACATGAAATAGGCCTTTTTTTTTTTTGGAGTCTCACTCTGTTGTTCAGGCTGGAGTGCAGTGGCGTGATCTCACTTCACTGCAACTTCAAGCAATTCTCCCGCCTCGGCCTACCAAGCAGCTGAGACTACAGGTGTGCACCACCACACCCAGCAAATTTTTGTATTTTTAGTAGGGACAGGGTTTCACCATGTTGACCAGGCTGGTCTTGAACTCCTGACCTCATGATCCTCCCACCTCAGGCTCCCAAAGTGCTGGGATTACAGACATGAGCCATTGTGCCCGACCTTCTTAGGACTTCTTAAATTGCCTTTAATACCACCTCAAAGTCATGAAACATATACTGATCACACTTATACAATCTTGCGCTTGTTGTGTGAATTCTTCAGGTAGAGCAGAGTGGGCGAAGGACTGGTTGATAATGTTACCTGCAATTCTTGTCTATCCACATGCAAATGACAAAGACAGTAAGTCACTAACGTCCTCTCTCTTATTTGCTCTTACTTTCTCTTACATCAATGATTCTTCTCAACCTTTGCACACTAAAACCACATTCAGAGGATAGGAGGCATCTTAGAAAATATGGGTGCCTGAAAAGGGCTTGAATCAAGGTTCCTTCAGAAAAGATATACAAATGGCCACCAACCACATGAGAAGATGTTCAACA
The DNA here is from genome assembly GCA_963574635.1 of Cheracebus regulus. Taxonomy (NCBI): domain Eukaryota; kingdom Metazoa; phylum Chordata; class Mammalia; order Primates; family Pitheciidae; genus Cheracebus; species Cheracebus regulus. The sequence goes on from CAUYQU010086660.1 coordinate 34,451, forward strand.
CCATTACTAATTACAGAAATGCAAATCAAAACCACAATGAACTGCTGCTACCTTACCACAATGAACTGCTGCTACCTTACACCTACTAGGGTATCGTAATTTTTTTTAAAAAAGGACAGTAACTGTTGGCAAAGATGTGGGAAAACCGAAACCTTGGTACCTTGCTGGTGGAAATGTAAAATGCTTCCGTACCATGGAAACAGCAACAATTCTTCAAAAATAAACAAAGGATTACCATATGACCCAGCAATTTCACTCCTGTATACCCACAAGAATTTAAAACAGGCTCCCTTTCCTCCGGCGTCCCGCGTCCACCGATCCCTCCTCCCTGGTCACGGCGTCCTTGGCTGGCGCGAGAAAAATGGCTACAAACTTCCCAGTGCATGAGAAGATCGCGTTGGGCAAGCTCAAGCACGCGGATGCAGAACGGCGCTTGCTTCTACGAGCAGACGAAGGGGCCTGTGGCCGGCGTTTCCCGCCAGAGCTCAGGCCCCAGCGGAGCCCACAGCGAGCTCGTCGCCTGCATCGCCAGTCTGCAAGTGGAGAACCCGAGCCTGGCGCCCCGCGGCGCGGAGCAGGAGCCGCAGCAGGCCATCTCCAAGCTGGAGGCCGCCGGAACGTGCTGGAGA
>CAUYQU010086663.1:0-15080 GCA_963574635.1 Cheracebus regulus
GAACCGGCCCAGGTCGGAAACGGAGCAGGTCAAAACTCCCGTGCTGATCAGTAGTGGGATCGCGCCTGTGAATAGCCACTGCACTCCAGCCTGGGCAACATAGCGAGACCCCGTCTCTAAAAAAAAAAAAAAAAAAAAAATACAGTAGAGTCTTTGACAGTATCTTTTGGCCAAAGGCAAACTTTGCTTAAAAAAAAAGTGAGTTCAATTCTCATTCTTACAAGATTATGCACGAAACCTCATTATTTAACAATGAAAAGTATTTCTATTTTTAGATTGCTAATATGTAGCAGCAAATACAAATCCCATACATATCACACTCAGATACATATGTACCGTAGTTTTGTGTATCTACGTACAGCTGCAAAACATATGGAGATTAAGGATCAAAGAGGCAGTTGAATTTATATGTCTAAAATAGCAAAACGAGTCCCTGAATTTTTCCCTTTTCATCCAGCTGTTTTGCCATCATAGAGCTAAGTTTTGAAGGGGTAATCTTTTTATAAAATACATGTAGTTAAGAAAAGTAGTGGGGTTTTTTTGTGACTTCTAATTCAGAGTTGTACAGGGTGCTTGGTTTCTGAACTAAGCCAGCAGACTGAGAATAATCTGAATCATAAGTCTAAGGCTAAGTCAAAAAACTTTTAGCTAAAGAATCATAGTGAGCTTTTATAAGAGTTGAACTGCTGATCCTTTTTATTAATGGGCTTTAAAATGCAGATAAACTTCCATATAAAGTTTTCCCTCAATCTGGGGGGAAAAAATTAAAATCACAGTGTGTGACAGATTATTCTTTCCTGAAAGTTGAATGACTATATTTGCTTTGTAATGCATGTTAGAGGAATATACTTGGTTACTTATCCTTGCTGGAGACTGCAATAGTTGCTTTCCTTTGCTTTCTCTCTCTCTCTCTTTTTTTTTTTTTTCCAATAATTCAGTCTCCATAGAGACTGTCAAAAATTGCCAACGCCGACTATATTTCAAGTCGTCATGGCGGGGCATTGGGAGAAGTTTTCAATTAGCAATAATCGCGCCTTGGATAAACCTCACTGGCTAAGATACTGCCACTCCACAAAACTTCCTTTGCTTTGTTTTTCTGATGAGAATCAACAACATGAACATATTGCCATAACTTTTTTGAGCAATACTATTCTTTAATGCAAAGAGTCAAACCCAAAGAGTCCAATCCAAACAAAATAATTTAGACCACAGAGTCCCGACTAGTTTTCCCCACTTCTCAAAATAACTAGAACTGAGTACACATCAAATCTTCACTTTTCTTTGTATTATATAGACAATGTCACAAATGCAAGAGATTCTTCACTTTTCAGGTCAAACTTTCGCCATCCTTTGGTCCTGTTATATTACTTTTCATTAACTATGAAACAACATAGATTAAGTGAAGACAATTTTATGTAACTTCTCACAGCTTCCAGTGCTATATAAGAAAGGATTTAAGAGTATTTATAACAGCTTATCCAGTGCATGAGTTTCCATTAAACTACTTAACACAAATCTTAATTTATAGAAAAATTTAATCAATCCCAAGATCACCTAAAGTAAGTTATTCCAACCAGTCAAAAACCCAAAAATCTTGTATAGGAAGAAAAAAAAAAGAGAGCAAAGGAAACTGGTATTCTACATTGCCCTGGAATCGTGCCTATTCTGAGGGTTCAGTTTCACCTAATTGTCCTAAAATAGTGCACCCAGTCACACAATTAAAACTATTTAATAGCGTATGAGACTGATGATTGCCTGGACAGACTCCGTGTGGTTAGGAAATCCCTGTTACTGAACTGTTGGCCCCCAGCGTGTGACATTTATAAGAAGCTGGGCAATCTACCCACAATTTCTGATTAAAAAAAAAAAAAAAAAAAAACTTTAAAAATATGCTTCAAGTTTCCACATTAAAAATAACCTTATGTATGTAAGAATAGAGAAATATGTGGAAAAGTTACTCCCATTAGGCTGGCCTTAAGTGGATACACTGTGTTTACAAAATATTTTGAAATGGCCAGATAAGCAGTACTAATGACAGCATATGACACAGTTATCACGAACCATGTGTAGCCTAAAGAGAATTTTCAGTGTATCAGGGTGGCCCACATGTTGCTATTTATCATTTCAATTTCATGTCAGAATCAAAACTGAAGAAAAAGAAAACACTCTGAAACCCAAGCAAGTCATTTGAGGCCTGAGTAATGGGGCCTCTTGCAAAAAAGAAAAAAAAGAAAATGAGAAAGAGAGATTAACACATTTTTGAGAAACAGGTTTTGGTTTCAGAGCACTACTGCAGCTGTTTAATTCATATGCTGATGGAGTTCAGGTATGTAGACATTTACAGTAAGTTTTTACCAATGATTTTTATCAAGTAGTTTCACACATACATTTTCTGAAGCTGCATTTTAGTGATTAAAGTAACACTTTAGACAACTGGATTATGTCTTAGTTGCACTGCTATGTCTGAATGTTACAGCAATTGAGAACTCTGATATAGAGAGGGTAAACTGTGACTTAAAGAGTAACATTCTCAGCCGGGTGCAGTGGCTCATGTATATAATCCCAGAACTTTGGGAGGCCAAGGTGGCGGTTCACGAGGTCAGATCGAGACTATCCTGGCCAACTTGATGAAACCCCCTCTCTACTAAAAATACAAAACTTAGCTGGGCATGGTGGCACATGCCTGTAATCCCAGTTACTAGGGAGGCTGAGGCAGAGAACTGCTTGAACCTGGGAAGCGGAGGTTGTGGTGAGCCAGGATGGTGCCATTGCACTCCAGCATGGGTAACAAGAGTGAAACTCCGTCTCTAAACAAAACAACAACAAAAAAGAGTAACATTCCCCTGAAAAGGCAATAGCTTTCCTTATAAGAAGCAACACATAGGGCCGGGCGCAGTGGCTCATGCCTGTAATCCTAGCACTCTGGGAGGCTGAGGTGGGTGGATCACCTGAGGTCAGGAGTTCAAGACCAGCCTGGCCATCATGGTGAAACCCCATCTTTATAAAAAAAAAAGAAGCAACACATAAAGTCTAGCAGGCATTTCATATATTCCATTTTGATTGCTTAAGTTTTCAACTGGACAGTATTCTATTTCAAGGCCATTCTGTTGCGAAACCTTGTTCTGTGGTTGTAACATAGCTGCTGTGTCTGTTGTAAACCAGAGAAGACAGCACAGAGAGAGAGAGTAGGAGAAAAAAGTATTCTTTATATATATCTTTATTTTTGAGACGGTCTCATTCTGTTGCCCAGGCTGGAGTGCAGTGGCGCTATCATAGCTCACGGAAGCCTCAACCTCCTGGGCTCAAGCGATCCTCCTACCTCAGCCTCATGAGTAGCTGGGACTGCAGGCATACACTATTATGCCCAGCTAACTTTTTTCATTTTTAGTAGAGATGGGGGTTCCACTATGTTGCCCAAGCTTATCTTGAACTCCTCAACTCAAGCAATCCTCCCACCTCAGCCTCTCAAAGTGCTGGGATTACAGGTATGAGTCATCATGACTGGCCCAGGAGAAACAGTATTCTATGTAACTTTTACAAGAAGGTCTTTTAGTAGATAACAAATTTTTGTTGTTTTTGTTGTTGTTTTGAGACAGGTCTCACTCTCTTGCCTCGGCTGGAGTGCAGTGGTACAATCATGGCTCACTATAGCCTCGACCTCCAGGTGCTCAGGTGATCCTCCCACCTCAGTCTCCCAAGTAGCTGAGATCACAAGTATGGACTACCACATCTGGATAATTTTTTAAAGAAATTTTTTGTAGAGAGAGGGTTTTATCATATTGCTCAGGCTGGTCTAGAACTCCTAGGCTCAAGTGATTCACCCACTGAAGTGTTGAGATTACAGGTGTGGCCAGGCGTGGTGGTTCATGCGTGTAATCTCAGCAATTTAGGAGGCCGAGGTGGGTGGATCACCTGAGGTCAGGAGTTTGAGACCAGCCTGGCCTACACGGTAAAACCTACTAAAAATACAAAAATATTAGCTGGGTGCGGTGGCATGCACTTGTAATCCCAGCTACTCGGGAGACTGAGGCAGGAGAATCACTTGAACCTAGGAGATGGAGGTTGCAGTGAGCCAAGATCATGACCCTGCATTCTAGCCTGGGTGACAAGAGGGAATCTCCATCTTGGGGGCGAAAAAAGGAGAGATTACAAGTGTGAGCCACTGTGCCTGTAAAACAAAAAAATATATAAGTTTTCTGAGCTTCTAGTCTGAATGAGCCCTATTTTTATTAAAGATTAAGGTGGCTGGTTCCTGCAGAGATTCTACAGTTTAGGATAAAACAGTACTATAGACAAGTAATCATATAAATAGATGATTGTCTGGGCTGGGCATGGTGGCTCGCGCCTGTAATCCAAACACTTTGGAGGACAAGGCGGGCGGATCACCTGAGGTCGGGAGTTCAAGACCAGCCTGACCAACATGGTGAAATCCCATCTTTAAAAACATAATAATAAAATAAATAAATAAATAAATAATTGTTATTTTTATAACAAAATTAAGAAGACTAATGAAATAACAACAGTTGATCATCATTTATCAAGTACCAACAAGGTATATGGTCCTACACAATTCCTCTTGGGGTTTCAGGGTCTGAGATGGGGTTTAGGAATAAAAATGGGAGACAAGAAATCTATCACATAAACTAATTGTCTTGGGTCAAGGTTATTATTGGCTGATCAAGGAAAGGGAGTATGTCTGCGAAATTTCCTTTGTAAATGCCTACTTGTGTGGATATATATACATACATCTGAATGTTTTTGATAATGATAATTAATAATCATCCTGTTCAAATACATAGGTTGTTATAAACTATGTACTTAAGAACTGGGACAACTGTTCACAAAATGAATGACAGGCAGTATAATAAAAGATGTGAGATGTCCTTCAAACAATTATAGGGTTGATTATAAAATACTCAAAAGGGGAATGATTAGTATATAGTTGGGGTTGTTTTGGAGAAGGAAGGTAGTTAATTAAAAAGCAAGCAAACAAAAAATGGTCAGGGTTTTCTCTCCAGTATTTCTGAATATGGAATAGGATTTATTAATATCTTAATAATTTCTCAGTTGTGAATAGAAAAACAAAACAAAATAAAACAAACAAAGAAACCCAGTCCTTCCATGAGCTACCTCACGTGCAGGCCTTCTACTCAAGTCCTTATCCTAGGCAAAAGTTCTCTTTCCTTGATTTAGAGATGGGGTTCAACCATGTTGCTCAGGCTGGTCTTGAACTCCTGGGCTCAAGCATACGTCAGTCTCTTAAGTAGCTGTGACTACAGGAGCCTGCCACCATGCCCAGCTGGCTAAAAATAAAATTCCTTTTCCTATTCTGATGTTATAGGTTTTTTGGTTTGTTTATTTGTTTTTAATAGAGACAGGGTCCCACTCTGTCACCCAGACTGGAGTGCAATGGTGCGATCATGGCTTACTGCAGCCTTCAACCTCTGGGCTCAAGTGATCCTCCCGCTTCAGCCTTCCCAGTAGGTAGGACTACAGGCACACACCACCATGCCCAGCTAAAGTTTTATATATATATATAAAAGGAACTTACAAAAGTTTCTCAGAGGCATCTGCACAGTTCTTGAAAAAATTAGCATTGTAACTTCCCAATTCAAAAAATTTAGACCAAAAAGAAAAATATTGAGTAAGGTTTCTTAGGTCCCAGATATGAAGTTTCCCAGGAATGATAAGCTAATAATCATGGTCCAAGGCTTTCCACAGTCTCTTCACAAACAAAACATATATCACTAGTGTCTTTCTTGTTTCAGTCCTGGAAAATGACAAATTTTACTCGACAGCTGCTTAACATATGGAACAAAACTTTGTCTCACAGGCAGTGCACTCATTTAAGCCATACATCTTTCTCTCTTAATTCAAAGTGGCAGTAAGGACAAGAGCAAAGTTTTTTGGAAGATATTTTCAGAGCCACTCTTGTTAGCAGCTTAGTTATATCCAATCTAGATGGCATTCTTGTTTACCCATGTGAACTTCTGGTTCAGTATTCAAATTCTTTGAATTCTTCAGTTCTGAGGACTGGGGTGGGCATTATCGATTCTTCCCAAAACTTTCATCTGTAACTATTTCCAATAGACTCTAATCCCCAAATGTGCTGGTTTCCACTTCCCTGTTGCTTTGGAAACCTCTACATAACATTGATTAGAGTCTATTTCGCATTTGGTAGTTCCTTATAAATAGATTCACTGTGTTCTCTAGGTATAGATATGAAAATTTGTTTTATTGTTTTTAGACAAAGGACTTGCTAACATTCTAAAATTCTGCTTTTTCTAAAAATATGTGTCTTAATTGAAGTACTAATAAAGCTTCTGAATTAGATTTTGTAGATCATAGTCAATTTATATAGGCAATGTCTTAGACTTTGCATACGTTCTGTAGAAAAATAAAACCAAACCAGCTGGGCGTAGTGGCTCATGCCTGTAATCCTAGCACTTTGGAAGGCCAAGGTGGGTGGATCATCTGAGATCAGGAGTTCAAGACCAGCCTGGCCAACATGGTGAAATGTTGTCTCTACTAAAAATACAAAAATTAGCTGGGCATGGTGGTGCATGCCTGTAATCCCAGCTACTCAGGAGGCTGAGAAAGGAGAATCGCTTGAACCAGGGAGGTGGAGGTTGCAGTGAGCCAAGATCATGTCACTGCACTCCAGCCTGTATGAGGGGAGCAAGACTCCATCTCAAAAAAAAAAAAAAATCCAAACCTAAGTAAGTAAAATAAAGGGTCAACTAAACAATCCAGCAGGGAACTCTCCCAAAGCTGCAACCACTTCTTACCCTAAATTATAGTTTCACTACTGGCCATATTTTCATTCTGTTTACTTTTTTTAGTTTCTTCCTTAGATCTATTCCTTACATATATTTACAGATTATAACACTAACCTCTACCGACTTTCTCCTTCTAATGCAACTTGGCCAGTTTCACTGAACTCTTTTCTTTTTCTTTTTTGAGATGGAGCCTTACTCTGTCACCCAGGCTAGAGTACAGTGGCATAATCCTGGCTCACTGCAACCTCCACCTCCCGAGTTCAAGAGATTCTCCTGTCTCAGTCTCCCAAGTAACTGGGACTACTGGTGCCCACCACCATGCCTGGCTAATTAAAAAACAATAAATAGATAATTGCTATAACATTCCTGAGTCTTCAGGCCACTGCCTTTTGTATCATATGGGGCACTCAGAGTTCAGTGAGGTCAGGTGAAGTGGCATATACCTTAATCCCAGCACTTAGGGAGGCCAAGGTGGGTGGATCACTTGAGGCCCAGGAGTTCAAGACCAGCCTGGCTAACACGGTAAAACCCCATCTCTACTAAAATACAAAAATTAGCCAGGCCCTGGTGGTGGGTGCCTGTAGTCCCAGACACTCCAGAGTCTGAGGCAGGAGAATGGCTTGAACCTGGGAGGCAGAGGTTGCAGTGAGCCAAGATCATGCCACTGCACTCCAGCCTGAGCAAGACTCCATCTCAAAAATAAAATAAAAAAAAAACACACACAAAAAAAACAAAACAATAACAACAACAAAACCCCACAATGTCATACCTACATAGTCAACTAAATACCCCTGCTTGCGTTTTTTGTTTGTTTATTTGTATTTTTTAATACTTCTGTTTTGGCTTCAAAGAGTACAACAGTTTTAGAGTAGGGAAGTTCAGAAAATCCTTCCTGTATCATTTTCACGGTAGAAAACATGGCTTAGTAATAATTCAACAGTTGCCATATTTTCTTGTTTAAAATTTAAAAGGCACAGCACAGTGGCTCATGCCTGTAATACCAGCACTTTGGGAAGCTGAGCTAGGCAGATCACTTGAGCCCAGGAGTTGGAGCCCAGCCTGGGCAACATGGCAAAACCCCCTCTCTACAAAAACAAACAATTCAAAAAATTGGCAGGGTGTGGTGGCTCATGTCTTTACTTCCAGCACTTTGGGAGGCTGAGGCAGATAGATTGCTTGAGCCCAGCCTGGGCAACATGGCAAAACCTTATCTGTACAAAAATTTTTAAAAATTAGCCAGACATGGTGGCGCAGGCCTGTAGTCCCAGCTACTCAGGAGGCTGAGGTGGGAGGATCACCTGGTCCCAGAGGTCAAGGCTGCAATGAGTTGTGATCCACAACTGCACTCCAGTCTTGGTTACAGAGTAAGAACCTGTCTCCAAAACAAAAACAAACAAAACAAAAAAACTTTATGAAAGCTTATTCAATATAATTAGTCATCAGGGCAATGTAAATTAAAACTATAATTATATATCATTATATGCCAATTAAAACGGCAAAATTTTTTTTTGATATAAATTTCATCTTTTTTTTTTTTTTTTTTTTTTATACATAGCCTCTCTCTGTCACCCAGGTTGGAGTGCAGTGGTGCAATCTCGGCACACGGCAACCTCTACCTCCTGGGTTCAAGTGATCCTCCTGCCTCAGCCTCCAGAGTAGCTGGGATTACAGGAGCCCACCACCACATGGGGTTAATTTTTGTATTTTTAGCAGAGACAGGGTTTCACCACATTGGCCAGGCTGGTCTCAAACTCCTGACCTCAAATGATCTGCCTGCAAGTGCTGGGATTACAGGTGTGAGCCACTGCACCTGGCCAGATTATTGTATAGTTTTCCATTGCAGGACTATACCATGGCTCTTCTATTGACAGGCGTTTAGTTTTTGAGCAATAATCAATGAACATCCTAGTTGTGTCTTCTGGTGCAAGGGATTTCAAGATTTTATGGCCAGTATTCACAGTGAGAAATAATTTTACATTCAGACCCTGCACATGCATATATGCCTGGGAAACAGACTCTGAGACAGGAATTTGTATCCAGGACAGTTATTGGGGATTGTCTTGGGATCAGCACCTGTATAGAAGTTAAGGCAGCAGGATGAAGTAAAGGGATAAGTTGGGCTTGCAATGAAGTGGCAACAAAGGCCTCAGCTGATTTCACACTAGTTGGGATGTTCCCTGAGAGTTATTTCAAACTGGTACAGGGGATCAAGCCTTTATATACCTGCACTGACCAGTTACTGGATACAGCTGCACCCAGGAATCTCTCTCAGAGAAAGTCCTAGAGAGGACTCAGTTAAAAGCTGTTGGCGGCCAACACTCCTAGCAGCTGGAAGAACGGTTGCTTCAGTATTGAAGAGGGAGAATCTAGGTGGCACACCATGATAGTTAATATATAGCTATATATATAGATATAGATAGATTTAAAAATTTCATAAAACAATCCTTAGCATTATATTTTCTGTTCTATTTCATTTTAATGTTTGCTACAACCCTTAGATTGATGTCAAATTCAGCAAACAAGTAACACTCCCCAACCAAAAAAAAGACAAAGAAAAAAATGACCTGTGTAATTATATACTCTCTTTAGCCTGACATCAAGGGTTCTGTGAATCTCTTTTCTTAACTCTACCATCCATTACCTTCCAGAGAGCACTGCACAGGTGGGAGCTGTTTGCATTGCCTGATTGTGCCATCTTTAAAAGTCTTTCTTCTAGCCAGGCATGGTGGTTCATGCTTATAATCTCAGCACTGTAGGAGACTGAGCTGGGTGGATCACCTGAGGTCAGGGGTTCGAGACCAGCCTGAGTAGCATGGTGAAACCCCATCTTCACTAAAAATACAAAATTAGTTAGGCGTGGTGGCGCATATTTGTAATCCCAGATACTTGGGAGGCTTAGGCAGGAGAATCGCTTGAACCTGGGAGACAGAGGCTGCAATGAGCTAAGAATGTGCCATTGCACTACAGCCTGGGTAACAATAGCAAAACACCATCTCAAAAAAGTAAAAAACAACAACAACAACAAAAAATTGAAGAGAAGAAAAAAAAAAAAAGCCTTTCTTCCATTTCAGATCTAATATAGTCAAGTAAAAGATAGCCTCATCTCAACTTGACTTCCTTCTGTTTTTCTTTTAGCATAATTTTAAACTATGTAAGTTATTATTATGACATAATTCTATTACATCAATAAGATGATGTTTATTAAAATTAAATGTGCCATTAAGATAATTACAACCAAATATGAATACTTGCAGGGTTATGAATGGGAAATGTAGAGGAAGCATATCCATTTCTAGGAGATAATAACGTGATGCTGACACTAGAGAGCCTAAAATAGCTTTTGGGAATTATTTAATTAACAAGGTAACCACCTTAAAGAGGCTTTAGACATCTTTTTTGTTTTAAATTTAAATGTTTATTATTAAAAGTCTATTATTGTCCAAATCTTGAATAAGCTAATTGTTAGAATTTCTCCCTTCTAGACTAACTGTATTCTTGATTTGGTGAGCCTGATATAACTAACTGATTAATTTCTTTGTCTGCATGCACATATGTAGGAAAGGAGAACAAGATGCTTTTAGGGGCAGCAGAAGCTTAAATGCTTTCTCTCAATCAAGAGGCTTGTGTTGATAGTCTGAAAGTGTTCCATATGAGAGACTGTCTCCACCACACTAGAAAGGGTAGGGAAGAGAGAGGCACAGGCCTTAGCGCCCTGCCCTTCTTAGGTAACATCAGGACTGGACATTGATGAACTTTCCACCAGGAACAGAAAGAGAGTAGGAATCTAGTAATTCCAAATGATGCCTGGAACAACTCATCATATTTCTTTAGAAAGAGCAGCCTGGCAACACGGAGATGGATGGCTTGAAGAGAGAAAGACAAGAGATAGGAAATCCCGCTGGGTGTGGTGGCTCACGCCTGTAATCCCAGCACTTTTGGAGGCTGAGGTGGGTGGATCACTTGAGGTCAGGAGTTTGAGACCAGCCTGGCCAACATGGTGGAACTCCATCTCTACTAAAAATGCAAAAATTAGCTGGGCATGGCGGCACGTGCCTGTAATCCCAGTTACTCAGGAGGCTGAGGCAGGAGAATAGCTTGAACCTGGGAGGTGGAAGTTGCAGTGAGCCGAGATTTCGCCACTGCACTCTAGCCTGAGCAACAAAGACTCTGTCTCAAAAAAAAAAAAAAAAGAGAGAGAGAGAGAGAGAGAGAGAGAGAGAGAGAGATAGGAAATCCAATTAAATGACTACTGCAAAATTTTGGACTAAAAAACAAAAGGTGTGGGGTTGAACTAGGTCAGTGGGAATGGGGATGGAGAAATGAGGGAGGATACTTTGATGTTAAGGAGATAACAATTCTTTCTCAAGATTGATCAGGTGTCAATGTATGAGGGAAAAAAGGAGTTGATGACTCAGGTTTTGACTCTATTTTTTTAAAATTGAGATGGAGTCTTGCTGTTCCCCCAAGGCTGGAGTGCAGTGCATGAGGGAAAAAGAAGTTGATGACTCAGGTTTTGATTTTTTTTTTTTTTTTTTTGAGATGGCGTTTCGCTCTGCTGCCCAGGCTAGAGTGCAGTGGCTGGATCTTGGCTCACTGCAACCTCTGACACCTGGGTTCCAGTGATTCTCCTGCCTCAGTCTCCAGAGTAGCTGGGACTACAGGCGCATGCCACCATGCCCAGCTAATTTTTGTATTTTCAGTTGAGACAGGGTTTTACCATGTTGGCCAGGCTGGTCTTGAACTCCTAAAAAGTAATTTAAGTCTCCACAGGATGCTTTAGCTTTTAGGCGCATGGTGAGTTAAACTATAAACTATTCAGGAAATGAGAAATTATAGGAGTAACAGATTTGCAGGAAAGATAATGACTTCGCCTTCGAAATGCTGAGTTTCAGATACAGTTGCGACTGACCTTTCTGGAGGCAGTTGAATACACACAATCCTGAAGTGCAGGAAAGAGGTATGGACTAAAGACATGTGTGTCTCCTATTTTGAGTGATAATATAGACAGAAAACAGGAGGGTTTTTTAAAAAGTTTATTCTCAATTGCAGGTGTTTCCCCTTGCTGGCAGAGTTCCTTTAAGTTTTGACAATAAAAAGGGCGTTCCTGTTGTCCACCCTTGGAGGATGCATGTCTGAGCCAATCGATAAAAAGAAAAGACTCGTGGTGTCTGATTTGTTCTGCTTCGAGTTTCCCAAATAGCCAAGCTGTAACAACAGTGCTGAGTTCATGAGAAAAGCTGACTCACATTTCCTGCAAGTCAGCACAGATATCCATCCTTCCAAATAATTTGAACCTTTGGTCACTCCCAAAGAGGGTCAAAGTGTTGGAACAATTTATGAGCATCTCTCTAATTTGTTATATCTATTATAAAGATGCAAAGTAAAAAAAAAAAAAAAGCCTTCCCTTCCTTTTACCACCCTCTGCCCCATTCCCCAAACAACGATGTCCTCATCCTTCATAGAAAGTCCAGCTTCTCTCTGGGTTGGTCAAATGCCATCTATTTTGTCTATTTTGTCACCTTCGATTCTCACAATGAGAATTAATCACTCAACTCACCTGGGCTCAACTAACTTGGGCTCTCAGAGCAACCAGTTTGTCCATCTAACATAGAATTTGTCATAGTTTGAGTTTTATCAAAGTTATATGCCTAGGAACATACTTTTTGCCTCTAATGTGTGTTTATCTGTCATTGTTTTCCTTCTATGTCTATTGCAGTGTTTCTGAAGTGAATTTGTTGAAAGTTATGAAAATATTGTCTTACCACTTCAAGAAAGTTAGAGGAGTATACTTGGTGATCAATGACAGTTAAAAGACATCTTATTTTTAAAACAACTCTCCTGTAGATAATTTAAAAAGTAAAAATTCAACTTACATGGAATTGCTGAAAGAGGTAAAATTATTAACTTGAGGAAAATGTTGAAAAGTGATCATTTTCAAAAATGTGAAAAAGTGCCGAGTCAAAGATATGACTCCTCAGATGGCCACCAAAAGGGCAGAGACAGCAGTGGCTCAGACTGCTGCAGCTCTCTAGTCCTTGGCCACTCTTCTGAAGCACCAGGTTCAGAATTTGTTTTTGTTTTTTTTTGAGATAGGATCTTGCTCTGTCACCCAGTCCAGAATACAGGGGTGGGATCTTAGCTTACTGCAGTTTTGAACTCCCAGGTTCAAGCAGTCTTCCCAACTCAGCCTCCCAAGTAGCTAGGACTACAGACATATGCCACCATGTCTGTTATTTGTAGAGATGGGGTCTTGCTATATTGCCCAGGCTGGTTTCGAACTCCTGAGCTCAAGTGATCCTCCCACATCAGCCTCTCAAAGTGCTGGTACTGCAGGCATGACCCACCATGCCCAGACAGAATTTGTCACTTCTAACATGATATTTCTTACTATTATCCTTGAAAATTATTCAGATAATTTTTTTCTTTTTTTTGCAACCTCCACCTCCTGGGCTCAAGTGATCCTCCCACCTCAGCCTCCCAAGTAGCTGGGACTACAGGTGTGTACCACCATGGTGGGCTAATTTTTGTATTTTGGTAGAGACGGGGTTTTGCCATGTTGTCCAGGCTGGCAGATACTTTCTTTCAAAAATAATTTCATCAGGTTTGTGTTTTTAAGAAACATATGGATAATTTGACCACATGGCTAATAAATTTTAGTTTTTGGATAAAATACATTGGAATGTCACTCAAACAGTTTCATAGTGAATACAATCGTCAATGTGCATTCTGCTTTGGGACACATCTATATGGTTTCTAATAGGCCATAGATCCCTAGTTGGTTTTCTCACCCATAAGGAAACCCTGTAGCTAGCTATCAAGGATTGCTTTATAGGCCAGGCGCAGTGGCTCATGCCTATAACTCCAACACTTCAGGAGACTGAGGAGGGTGGATCACCGGAGGTCAGGAATTCGAGACCAGCCTGGCCAACATGGTGAATGGTGAAACCCCGTCTCTACTAAAAATACAAAAATTAAACAGGTGTGGTGGTGGGTGTCTGTAATCCCAGCTACCCGGGAGACTAGATAATCACTTGAACCTGGAAGGTGGAGGCTGCAGTGAGCTGAGATCCCGCCACTGCAGATCCCATGCCAGCCTGGGCGACAAAGCGAGACTCTGTATTAAAAAAAAAAAAAAAAAAGGATTGCTTTATAGAGGCTCCAGATTTTCATTTAAAGACTTGAGAAACTTCTGGTATAGCAATTAAGGTACATAGATTTAACAGGTGGAGAGGATTAGGCTGTACAACAGCTTGCACTTCCATTGCTTTAAATGGTTATTGGTTTCATAGCTTTCCTTCATGCATCATTCAAACCACAGCATTTTAAAATAACTTCTAAGAAATAGCCAGATAGAGTTCCACATATAAAATATGACAATTTCAGAAATGGCATGGGGCCAAAATTTATTATCCAAAAAATTCTATTTGGCTCATGTCTACATTGTTAGAATCCTTTGCCCAAATCACATCTAGGGTTTAGGTTTGTTTAAATGTGACTATAGTCACATATGCCTGGGGTGTTGAGAGAACTACCGATATGACTGTTAAGGGGGGCTCTGAGGTACGATACTTCCTGGGTACACAGTCAAATGCTGCATATTGGTTTTCTACTGTTGTTTAATATTGTTCTTTAAGAAGTTATTTTCTCTATTAAAAAAAACCTTCACACCTTTTAAACTTTTGAAAGGTTTTAGAATCCCATCCTGTATGCTACTTGCAACTATATATCTATTTTAATTGGTACTCTGTAGATGAAAATATTTGTGTATATATATAAGTATAAAAAAGCACTAAAGGCAGGGCACAGTGGCTCATGCCTGTAATCCCAGCACTTTGGGAGGCTGAGGCGGGCAGATCACGAGGTCAGGAGATTGAGACCATCCTGGCCAACATGGTGAAACACCGTCTCTTAAAAAATAAATAAAATAAAAAAGCACTAAAAGAGTGCTTTTGCTGCTAGTGGAATATTTTGATAAGCCAAGCTACTCCTCAAAGAGGAACTGATTCGATACATCTAGCAACACTTAAAACTAATGAAAGGGCTGGGTGCCGTGGCTCACGCCTGTAATACTAGCACTTTGGGAGGCCGAGGTGGGTGGATCACCTGAGGTCAGGAGTTCAAGACCAGCCTGGCCATAATGGTGAAACCCTATCTTTATTTAAAAAAAAAAAAAAAAAAAAAACTCCCATCAAACTTGCTGTCTAGATTGGTTCCTTCTTTGTAGTGGGTAACCTCTAGCCTTTGAGCTGGTTATTCTGACATCTTTTTTGGCATTAAATCTATTTCTTTCCATTTAGGATT
>CAUYQU010086664.1:0-14800 GCA_963574635.1 Cheracebus regulus
TAATTCCTTTACCTGCAGTTCCTACTTTCCCATAGCTCGACTGCCTCCAACGGGAAACTGTGTCCGGGCTCAAGCTCACCATATGGTGAGGCCCAATTCCGAGGGGTCTCACATGGGAACAAACCCCACAGTGCTGCTGCACTCCAGCCTGGCAACAGAGACTCCCTCTCAAAAAAAAAAAAAGTAAAGTAAAAGTCTAAGCATTAAAAAAATTATTTGTGTATTTATTTTTGAGACAGGGTCTCACTCTGTAGCCCAGGCTGGAGTGCAGTGGTGCCAACTCAGCTCACTGGAACCTCCACCTCCCAGGCCCAAGTGATTCTCCTACCCCAGGCTCAGGGTGTGCCACCACACCCAACTAATTTTGTGTGTGTGTGTGTGTGTGTGTGTGTGTGTGTGTGTGTGTGTGTGTGTGTGTGTGTGTAGAGGCAGGGTTTCACCGTGTTGCCCAGGCTGGTCTCGAACTCCTGGGCTCAAGGGATTTGCCTGTGTCAGCCTCCCAAAGTGCTGGGATGGCAGGTGTGAGTCACTGAACATAGCTAGATTATTCTGTTCCATTGGTCTACAGTAGTCCCCACTTACCTGGGGTTTCAGTTACCTTCAGCCAACTGAGGTCCAAAAAAATATTAAGTGGGAAATTCCAGAAATAAACAATTCATGAGTTTTAAATTGCATGCTGTTCTGAGTAGTGTGATGAAAGCTCTTGCCCTTCCTCTCCATCCCACCCTGGATGTGAATCCTCCCCACGCTGTGAAGGTTACCAACTGTTAGTCACTTAGTAGGTCTCAGAATTATCAGATTGAAGAAACACAGCATGTGTTCAGTACTATCTGAGGTTTCGGGCATCCACTGAGGGTCCTGGAACGTATTGCCCAAGCATAAGGGATCACTACCTGGATATGTTTTTTGTTTTTTTGTTGTTGTGTAGTTGTCGTTTTTGTTTTGTTTTTGAGATGGAGTCTCGCTCCGTTGCCCAGGCTGGAGTGCAGTGGCGTGGTCTCAGCTCACTGCAACATCCACCTCCCGGGTTCAAGCTATTCTCCTGCCTCAGACTCCCAAGTAGCTGGGATAACTTGGATATGTTACTAATGTTCTTTCATTATGTATGAAATCACTCTTCATAAGCTACAAAATGCACTGTGGAAGCCCTGTGGTGCCCGTGGAAAGGCTTGCTTCTCCAATTCTGTGACAGTCCCAGCCCATCTGTCAGCTCCAATGACAGGGTTGCAAGGACACACCCTGTAATCAGCCAGGTCTTTGGCTCCATGTTCTGCCTGCCCTGTCCCCACTTTCTCCTTACCCCTCACCCACCGACCTAGCTACCCCTCAACATACACACTCCAGCCAGATGCAGGTCCTTGGTCATGCTTGTCTCCCACCTAGAATACAGTTCTGCGTCCCCACAAATATCCACATCCTAGCCTTCCATCAATGGGAGCCAGAGGTCTCCCCCTTGCAAACTTAGTGGGTAACCAGTTCTCTGTGGTGTGTTCTCCTGTGGGATAACCCCTGGTTAGCCCAGAAGGAACAAGAGCTGGAGGATGTCGTCTCAATGTGGATGGGTGTAGCCCAGCCCAGCCAAGGCCCTTCTGCCGCTTTTGGGGTGAGGAGGGTTAGGGGGTGGGTAAAGAAACAGTGAAGATTAGAGCCAATGCTGGGGGTAGGGGGGTGCAGTGTAAGTCCAGGAAGTGAGGCAGCCAAGGATGGGAGACTGACTGCAAGGAGATGAGTGACCTTGAGGCCTTGCCTGGGAGTGGAGTATCTGAGGAGAAGGGGACTAGAGGACCACAGAAGGGAGGGAAGGGATGCCAGCTAAGAGACATGCAGGCCACCCTGCTCCCAGGGATGGACGACAGGACCCTCGGCCCTGTGGGCTCTCTCTGGAGTAGCCCAACCCACAGCTCCCAGCTCCCAAGAGAGGGCGGGGAACTAGAGGGGACAGGGCTATCATTCTCTCGCCATGGGCCTCTGGACAAGCCACTTGCATTTTCTTGGCCTGCGTCCTCAGATGTAAAATGGGAGCTTGGACTAAACGACTGGGAAGGGCCTTTTATCAGACATGCTGTGATTTTAAGTAGCTTGTTTCCTGGATTACGAGGTTTCCTGGCCCTGGACTGGGCAGAGACCTATATGGAAAAGGCCCCAATTCGTCTGTCTCTTTTTACCCTGCAAAATTGCAGGAGGACCTAGGAAGACATAAAGTTATTAATGAAAGCATGAGGCAGCTAGGCGCAGTGGCTCACACCTGTAATCCTAGCACTTTGGGAGGCTGAGGCAGGTGGATTGCCTGAGCTCAGGAGTTCAAGACCAGCCTGGGGAACACGGTGAAATCCCGTCTCTACTAAAAATACAAAAAATTAGCCAGGCATGGCAGTGTCCACCTGTAATCCCAGATTCTCAGGAGGCTGAGACAGGAGAATTGCTTGAACCCGGGAGGCAGAGGTTGCAGTGAGTCGAGATTGCGCCATTGCACTCCAGCCTGGGCAACAGAGTGAGACTCTGTTTCAAAAAAAAAAGAAAGAAAGAAAGTGTGAAGCATGGACTATGTTACCCCAATGGTGGAAGGTGGTGGTGTTGAGGATGAAATGTTTTAGAACTGGTACCAGGAATGGGGTGTATGATAAGGCCAGTGAATCCTGTGAACCTGAGCCCTCTGCTTCTCTTCCTTTGCTGTGAAATGAGTTATTTGGTCACACACCAGACTGTGCAAATGCCATAAAAATGGATGCGGCATCCCTTGAGTACACAGATGGTGGTGCTGGCAGAAGGATGAAGGCCAGAGAAGGCAAATCCACATCTAGAATATGTGTCTGTTCCAGTGAGCATGAACCTGGGCCCTGCCCATGAGGAAGAGCTCAATGCAATCAAGCTGCCACCAGGTGGCAGGCTGGTCTCTGGGGAACGGGGCCACAAGGGGCCCAGTGATTGTTTTGTACAAAAAGGGCCCTGAAGAAGGCGATGCCTAACTCTAAATGTATCATTATCAGTGGGGGCTTCAGGCCCAGTAGCAACAAAGGATGGCTAGGCCTGAGATGGTGGTATTTTTAGAATCTAGAGGTCCCTAAAATCCCTTTACCTTTTGGCATGAGCCCCAGAACATAAAACAAGTTGTCTTAGACTATCTTAAAATGTCCCTTAATTGCCTAGTTCCATCTGCCACCTCCCTCCATTCACCCAGATTCTGAGGGTTGATGACTCACTCAAGATCACACAGGGCAGACACAGTGTAGCTGCAGTGTAATTATGGTGTGGGCTGCAAAGTGGAGGAGACCGTGCTCCTTCCTTGGGCCCAGCTCTCAGGCGGACAGGGTCAGTGTCATGCCCACAAATGGATATCAAATGTGTTCTGGGTACAAGGCACTGGGCATGGAGCAGTGTCTATAACCAGCAATGGCTTCTGCCCTTGAGAACAGATAGGAAACCATAACCACATACATGAGCAAGATCATTTCAGGCCACAGTAGGTGCCACAGGAAGGAGATAAAATAGCATCAGAGGGCTGGGCATGGTGGCTTACACCTGTAATCCCAGCACTTTGGGAGGCCTGAGGTCGGGAGTTCGAGACCAGCCTGACCAACATAGAGAAACCCCATCTCTACTAAAAATACAAAATTAGCCAGGTGTGGTGGTGCATACCTGTAATCTCAGCTACTGGGGAGGCTGAGGCAGGAGAATCGCTTCAACCTGGGAGGCGGAGGTTGTGGTGAGCTGAGATCACGCCATTGCACTGCAGCCTGGTTAACAAGAGCAAAACTCAGTCTCAAAAAAAAAAAAAAAATCATCAGAGAGGTGCTGGGGGCCAGAGGCCACTTCAGCCTCATTACCAGGGAAGGGAGGCCTCTCTAAGAGGTGGTGTGTGGACTGGCACCTGAATGGCAAGAATATTCGAGAGAAGAAACAGACAGTGCAAGTGAAAACAGCTGATACCAGCTGGGTAAGGTGGGTCACACCTGTAATCCCAGCACTTTGGGAGGCCAAGGTGGGAGGATCACTTAAGGCCAGAAGTTCAAGACCAGCCTGGGCAACATAGTGAGACCCCATCTCTAAAAAAAAGAAATACCCACAAAACACAAAAAATAAAAAAACAGCCAATACCTTCACAGTGTTCCAGTTATTCTTCAACGTTCCTTTCATGAATTAGCTCATTTAATGTCATCCCAATCATATGAGGTAGTAAGATGATCACTGAGATTTTACAGATGGGAAATTGAGGCAGAGGTCAAGTAACTGCTAGGTTATAGAACCGGGTCCCAAACTCAGGTAGTCTGGTTCCAGAGTTGGTGGGCCCACCCCATGCCATTCTGCTCTGAGAAGTCACTGGCGTGGGAACAAGCCTGCCGGTGCAATCTGGACTCTATTTTAGCTCTATTTGGGGTAGAAATGCCAACCCATCCTTCCCAAGGGAAATCTCCAGGCTCCTGCCAGCTAGAGCCAGAGCCAGAGCAGGGGCCCCAGCACCCCTCCCCTCTGGGGGATTCCTGAGGTCCCAGCTCCCTGCCCCCAGCCTCTGTGCTCCCAGCTATCTGGGCCACCTCATTCTAAAGGGATTTGGCTCTCAAGACAACTGGAGACTGGTGAGAAAGGGCTTAAGGATTAAACAGTGATACTCAGGAAGATAAGGGACTTAATCGGGGTTCGAGTGTGGGAAGTGGGGTGGGGAGAGGATTTTGTTTCTTTGCAAAGCCGGGCTGGATTGCAGAAGTGAGGAGGAAGTGGGGCTCAGGGGAGGAGCCAGACGGGGTTAGTTTCTCATTCTCTGTTGTGTCTTCAGAAATAACATGATAATAAGAACAATCCCTCACCTGTGTGCGACCACCACTTCCCCAGCCATTATTCCACTTGGAATTCTCACAGCAGCGAATTAGTTCTCCCCCCAGATCACAGGCACCCAGAACAGGCAGGTGACTTGAGGTGGCTGCAAGCCCCACAGGGCCGGGCTGGGAGGAGGGGAGGAGGCTGGGCCAGGGCCTTTCTGCATGGCTGCTCGCAGGCACAGGGGCTTTCCAGAGAGTTCTCGCTGCCCTGGCCCCATGGAAGTAGAGAGTTCCACAAATATTTGTTGAAGAGTTTAAAAGACCATTCTTTCCAATTCTCAAATCTCAGTGCCAATCTCTGCGCCACCCCCTCCCCCCTGGCACCACAGATTCTGAGGCCAAGGCATGCAGGGTGCCTCTGGTCTCAAGGCCAGTGCCCTCACTTTAGTGAGGACACAACCAAGCTCCAGAGGGCACCAGCCAGCAGCCCTGAGGAGACACCCATGTGTGTGCCTTGCAGACAGTCACGGCAGCACAGTAAGCGAGAACATGGTCTCCAGCCCACACACTGGACTCCCAGTCCAGTGCTCCTTCCTGTGCCCAGGGCTGCCCGCCTAAAGAATCTGAAGTACTGGGCTCTGACTTCCAACATTAGGACTGCCACCCCCATGTTTCTCCTAGATCTCTGGGTACCACCAACCTTCATTTTTTTGTTGTTGACACCGAGTCTTGCTCTGTCGCCCAGGCTGGAAGGCTGGAGTGCAGTGGCATCTCGGTTCACTGCAACTTCTGCCTCCTGGGTTCAAGCAATTCTCCTGCCTCAGCCTCCCAAGTAGCTGGGACTACAGGTGCGTACCACCACGCCCGGTTAATTTTTTGTATTTTTAGTGGAGATGGGGTTTCACTGTGTTAGCCAGGATGGTCTCAATCTCCTGACTTCGTGATCTGCCCACCTTGGCCTCCTGAAGTGCTGGGATTACAGGCCACTGCACCCGGCTGCCACCAGTCTTTTTTAAGTTGTTCACACTTTGTGTTCCTCCAACCAAAGTCCCCAGCAAGGTGTACCTGGGGCAACATAGCCATCACAGCAGGCTCTCCCCTCTAGCCTGCCTGACCTGGGAGGCCTGGTTCTTCCTATTGGGCCACGTTCTTCCCTGATAATTGCCACCACCATACATAGTAGTCCACATCAAGGCCAGGAAAGGGGCCTTCTGGTTGGCAGAGGTTGTGTTGCATTGGGTAGCTCAGGGAGAAGTTCCTGGAAACAGTATTTGATCAGAGCCTTGAGGGCTGGGGAAGACCTGGCAGGATGATACAGGACACAGCAGCAACTCTCACAGAGGCGGGAGGGCAGAGGGGCATCTGAGGGACAGCGGGAAGCTTCTTGGACGGAAATGAAGTGTGGAGGAGGCAAGTGGTCATTGGTGCCACAGAGAATGCTGGGATGGGGTCGGGTAGGCCTCAGATGTGGATCAGTGGAATTGAGCTGACTCAGGAAGGAACCGGGGAGCCATTGAAGAGTCTTGAGCAGGAGTGCAACATACCTAGTAGGGAAGAAGAACTGTAGGGCAGGGATTGGGGGATGGAGAAAAAGTGGGGATGCGATGGAACTCTCTCTCAGTAGCCAGCTCCAAGGACTTCACCAGATTATTATTATTATTATTAATTTTTGAGACAGAGTCTCACTCTTGTCAACCAGGCTGGAATGCAATGGCATGATCTCGGCTCACTGAAACCTCCACTTCCTGGGGTTCAAGTGATTCTCCTGCCTCAGCCTCCCAAGTAGCTGAGACTACAGATAGGCGCCACCATGCCTGGCTATCTCTTTTTTTTTTTTTTTGTATGTTTAGTAGAGATGGGGTTCATCATGTTGGCCAGGCTGGTCCTGAACTCCTGACCTCAGGTGATCAGCCCACCTTGGTCTCCCAAAGTGCTGGGATTACGGGCATGAGCCACCGAGCCTGGGCCTATTTAGGATTTGTATGATTAAATCAACCAGCTGTCTTACAGTGGGCCAGAGATAGGTTAAGTCTCAGTGGAGGAAGAAGAAAGAGGCAGCTGTTGAACCTGGGAGGGGCAGGCCTGGGGATGGGTTCTTTACTGAGGTTTTTATTTGGATAACTTCGGATGTGGGGAGGGCCACATCCTGCTGGGTGAAGGTGGCCCTGTACTTTCCTGGGTAACTTCTGCAGGCAGTTCCCAGGCCTGTCCACCCCTTGGCCTGGGAGCATTTGGCCAGAGCTGGGTTTAAGTCCTAACTCAGCATGTGCTCACCTATGACCACCTCTCTCCCTCAGGCTCCTCAATAAGTCACCTGACCTGCCTACCTTAGAGGACTGTCCCACACTTAAGTGACAAGCTAGATCTGAAAGTGCCTTGTAAACTGCACATTGCTGAACCAATATAAGAGGCTGTATTTTTTTGTTTTTTCTTTTGTTTTTTGAGAGGGAGTCTTGCTCTGTTGCCCAGGCTGGAGTGCAATGGCGTGATCTTGGCTCACTGCATCCTCCGCCCCCTGGGTTCAAAAGATTTTCCTGCCTCAGCCTCCTGAGTAGCTAGGATTACAGGTGTATGCCACCACGTCTGGCTAATTTTTGTATTTTTAGTAGAGACAGGGTTTCAACATGTTGGCGAGGCTGTTTTTGAACTCCTGACCTCAAGTGATCTGCCCGCCTCCCCCTCCCAAAGTGCTGGGATTACAGGCGTGAGCCACCGCGCCCAGCCAAGATGCTGTTCTTCTATAATAGTTTCCTTTGAGTAGCCTCTACCCTGGAAAGAACATCCTGGCCCTGGAAGGGTCTTATATAAAGATCTTAGCCATGTATCCAGTAAGGAAGGCAGTCCTGTCCTGCCCCATGCCAGAAGCCAGTGAGCCTAACTAGGGCAGAACTGCCTGAAAACTCTCTGCAGAGGTGGGGGCTGGGGGCCTCAACCCTCACTCTGCACCCTGCAGCAGAATTCTATGGTGAGGGCCCCACTAGGGGTAGAGCAAAGACCTTAAGTGTCTTTAACAGGCCTGATGCCTTTGCCTCTGGGTAAGGAGAGAGACTGGGGACATTCTGCTTTCTCTCTCCTGGAGACTTGAGTGTTGAGGCAGCCAGGGCATGGGAGACGAGATGCTTACAGACTCCTGGTCCTAGCTCTGCATTAATTCCAGGCCACAAGGGGAGGGCACAGCTGAGCACCTTCCAGGTGCCAGGCAGTGGGCACTCCACATCTGTCATCCCACTAACAACTCTAGGCAAGCCATGCCTTCTCTGGGCCTCAGTTTCCCTAACTGTTAATTGAGATAAGTTGCATGATCCCTGAATGATCTATGTTTCTCTCTCCCTCCCAGGGTTCTGCCAGCACTGGGATCTGTGTCTCTATTGGAGCATTTCTTTAATTAATTAATTCAGCATACATTTATTAACAATTCCTGTGGGCCTGATGTTGTGACTCATATCTGTAATCCCAGCATTTTGAGAGGCTGAGGCGGGAGGATCACTTGAGCTCAGGGATTTGAGACCAGACTGGACAACATAGTGAGGCCCTACCTCTAGAAAAAATAAAAAAAACAGTTGGGCATGGTGGTACACAGCTACTTGGGAGTCTGAGATGGGAGGATCACCGGAGCCTAGGAGGTTGAGGCTGCAGTGAACCAGGATCACACCACTGTACTCCACCCTGGGTGACAGAGTGAGACCCCGGCCTCAAACGAACAGAAAAAGCAGGGAAACGAGTGTAAAGATATCCTTCAAAATTCTCATTTTTTTCATGATGTTTCAATGCTTTTATCCAACTATTAAATATAAAATTATTTCTAAATACTTTGGGGGTCTCCCCTGTTTTGCTACTGGCCCTGAACTCTATTGGGTAATCCAGCCGTGAGACAACTCATTTCTTTAGCAAACATTTATTTGCTCAACAAATATTTACATGTTGATGTTTGCCAAGTGCCAGGCATTGTGTTTGGTTCTAAGAAGACAAAGATTACAAAAAAAAAAAAAAAAAAACAAACCTCTGCCTTCAAGGAATTTACTGGAAGGCTTGGGGGAAATGACAAGCAAATCTCATTCTTGTGAAAAGGCGCCCACAGCCATAGGCACCTGGGGGACTGTGGCTCAGCGAGGAAGTGGTTTCACCACAGAGGCAGAGACTTGCTGGGACTTGAGGAGAAGCTAGCCTGCCAAGTAGGTGAGGGAAGGAGGAAAGGCGTGCCTGGCAGAGTACAGCTGGGGCGATTGGGGAGTGCCCTAGAGTTCTGGGAGCTAGATGTCAACCTGCTTGGGCAGGCTGAATCTGGAGTTAGAGGCAGAAAAGCAGGCAGAGACCAGATCTGGGGGCTTTCAAAAAGCTTCTTCTCAGCCAGGCGCGGTAGCTCATACCTGTAATTCCAGCACTTTGGGAGGCTGAGGTTGGCAGATCACTTCAGGTCAGGAATTGGAGACCAGCCTGACAAACATGGCAAAATCCCGTCTCTACTAAAAATACATAAATTAGCTGGGCATGGTGGCGCGTGCCTGTAATTCCAGCTACTCAGGAGGCTGAGGCACGAGAATCTCTGGAACCCAGGAAAGGGAGGTGGCAGTGAGCTGAGATCATGCCTTCGAACGCCAGTCTGGATGATGGACTGAGACTGTCTCTCAAGAAAAAAGAGGAAAGAAACAAAGAGAGAGAAGAAAGAGAGAAAGAAAGAAGGAAGGAAGGCAGGAAGAAAGAAAGAGACAGAGAGAGAAACAAAGAAAGAAAGAAACAGAGAGAGAAAGAAAGCCCCTCTCAAGTTTACTCTATCTGAAGCTGACCAAGAAGCTCTTAGGCTAGGGAGCTTCCTGGTCAGAAATGAGTTGTCTGGGGAAATGAAATGTCCCCTGGCAGCTTTGGAGGAGGCTAGACTGAAGGCAACTGGACCAGATCCAGGGCTATTGCTGCAAGAAAGGCGTAACCCAGGAAAGGAGCGGAGGAAGGCGAGGATTGGACAGATCCTGGGGGTGGAACCGACAGGACTTACTGACTGATCATAGGTCCAGGAGCATGAGAAGGAGGAGGAAGGCTGGTTCCCAGGTTCTAGTTGGTCGCTGGGGAGATCCTGGGTCAGGAAAACAGACAAGGAGGTGCAGGAGGGAGGGAGGAGCTGCAGGGGGGAGGGAGGAGATGACCAGTAGGTCTGGGACCATCTGAGTCCCAGGGCCTGTGTTTGTCCAGGTAGAGATAGCGAGTCAGCCACTGGTTGGGCAGATCTGGAGTTCTAAGAGAGAGGATGGGTGAGAATAAGAGCAAGGAGTGTGCTGTGGGTTTGAGTGTCCAGGCAGGGGACAATGGAAGGACTGCACAGGTCAAACCACCTTTGCAAAAATTATGACAGTGAGAGAAATCTGACATAGCTGACTCCGTCTAGGTTCTAACCTCACAAGCTGTGCTTATTCATTCCTGGGCATCGGCGAGCTAACTATGGGAGGAATTTATAGCTTAACTTGATTTGATTTGATCTGATTTTTGAGACGGAGTTGTTCCCCAGGCTGGAGTGCAGTGGCTCGATCTCCGCTCCCAGCAACCTCCGCCTCCTGGGCTCAAGTGATTCTCCTGCCTCAGCCTCCCGAGTAGATGGGATTACAGGTGTCTGCCACCACGCCCAGCTAAGTTTTGTATTTTTAGTAGAGACAGGGTTTCACCATGTTGGCCAGGCTGGTCTGGAACTCCTTACCTCAACTGATCTGTCCACCTCAGACTCTCAAAGTGCTGGGATTACAGGCCATGTGCCACTATGCCCCACCTCTACTTTAACTTCAAAGCAATCATGATAAGAGCCCCTTCTCAAAACAAACTCCCTCCTTGCTCAGGGACTGGAATCACCTTTATAAAACTAACAAATTAGCCACAAGTTTGGAACGATGGCTCAGGAAACATGTCGCCAGAGGCCACAAGATTTGTAACCGCCCCAGTTGATCCTATAGACAGCACTACTATTGTAAAACCTAAGATTGGTGTTTCAGGTATTTTTCAGACCCTATATTCTGATGGACCAGCCAGCACCACCTAGATCAGTAGCCCACACCAAGAAACTGGGTCACCTGGTTTTGTGATCCCTTCCAGGAACTGAGTCAAGGAAAGAAGACAGCTTTGACCCCTACAATTTTATCCTTAACTCAACCAATCAGCACCCCACATTCCCATCCCCAGCACTTGTCAAACTATCCTTGAAAAACCCTGTAGCCTTCACATTCTGAGGGAGGTAGATTCAAGAATTCTTTCCCATCTTTCTGCTTGGTGAGCCCTGTGATTATTAAACTCTTTTTTTGCTTCAAGGTCGGCAGTTCTCAATGTACTGCCTTTTCTGGGCAGCAGGCAAGAAGAAGCTGTTGGGTGATTATACTGGTCCCTTTGCTGCAATGTTCATTCACACCATGAACAGTCACTGTCAGCTGGGAATGGTGGCTCACACCTGTAATCCTAGCACTTTGGGAGGCCAAGGTGGGAGATTGCTTGAGTGAAGACCAGCCTGGGCAACCAACTGAGATGCCGTCCGGAAAAAAAAAAAAAAAAAAAAAAATCATCCAGGTTTGGTGGCACACACCTGTATCAGAAGCATTTGAACCAGAGCGACTCCATCTTGAATAGAATCTGGGTAAAATGAGGCAGAGAATACTGGGCAGCCTTCTGAGGAGGTTAGGCATTTTTAGTCATAGGATGAGACAGGAGCTCAGCACAAGATACAAGTTCTAAAGATCTTGATGGTAAAACAAGTTGCCTTCCAAGAAAGTTAGACATTCTTAGTCAAAGGATGAGATCGGACATCAGCACAATATACAGGTCATAAAGACCTTGACGTTAAAACAGCTTGCAGTAAAGAAGCAGCTAAAACCCATCAAAACCAAGATGGCAATGAAAGTGACCTCTGGTCGTCCTCACTGCTCATTATACGCTAACTATAACGTATTAGCATGCTAAAAGACACTCCCACCAGTGCCATTACAGTTTACAAATTGCCATGGCAACAAGGGGAGGAACCCTCAGTTCCAGGAATGGCCCACCTCTTTCCTGGAAAACTCATGAATAATCCACCTCTTGTTTAGCATATAATCAAGAAGTCACTATAAGTATATTCAGTCAAGCAGCCCATATTGCTGTTCTGCTTTTAGACTAGTCATTTTTTTATTCCTTTATTTTCTTAATAAACTTGCTTTCACTTTACTCTATGGACTGGCCCTGAATTTTTTCATATGCAAGACCTGTGGTCCCAGCTACTTGGGAGGATCACTTGAGCCTAGGAAGTTGAGGCTGCAGTGAGCTATGATAGTGCTACTGCACTCCCTCCCGGCAACCAAGGAAGCGAGACAGATGGAGGTAGTAGAAATAAACAAGACCAGCCAAATGACAACAAACAGAAGCTACTTATTCGGAGCTTTCTGTAGCAAGAGAGCCGGCGTTTTGGCCAAGATGCCAAGGTGGACAGAAAAACAGGAAAGTTTTAGAGTGGAAAAAGGAAAGGCTTCATTCAGGTGCTCCCTGATTGGAGACTGTTTGAGGGAAGAGACCCCTTTTTCCTGTCTGTTGTCTCAAAGGAGGAAGAAGTAAAAGTTGAGACATAGCAGGCATGAGGTCAGAGGCAAGGTCTGTTGTCGCTGCAGCTGATCAGGCCTAGAGGTTAAAGATTAAACCCCCCACCCTTATTCACACTCCTATCTATAGATAGCAGGCATAATATGGAGAAAACGCCCTCCATTGTTCTTGCTCAATCTTGGTCAAACCCCCACCTGATCACGTACCCCACACCTACTTCATCAATCACGACCCTCCCACATGTATTTTCTAGAATTGTAAGCCTTTATTTTCTTATTTTTTTATTTAAGATGGGGTTTCACCATGTTGGCCAGGCTGGTCTCGAACTCCTGATCTCAAGTGATCCACCCACCTTGGCCTCCCAAAGTGCTGGGATTACAGGCATGAGCCACCACGCCCGGCAAATGGTAAGCCTTTAAAAGGGCTTAGATTTTCTTTGTCGGGGAGCTCGGTTCTTGAGATGCAAGTCTGCCTATGCTCCCGGTCAAATAAAGCCACTTCCTTCTTTAAATCTGGTGTCTGGGAGGTTTCGTCTGCAACTTGTCCTGCTACATGTTGACCCACAGAAGCTACAGGCAGACTAATTGAAAGTGGACTTCCTATGTGATTGGCTAGGGGTGCCTGTTTGGCTTTCTCTGGTTGGCCCTAGGTTAGAAGTGGAGACAAAAATTAGAGAAGCTGTCAGCTATTAAGTCCTGGCCATTTGGGGTCAATGATCACAAGAGTTATTGTTTGGTGTTCCAGACTGGTTGCTAGAGAAAGTGGTCTGCCTTCCTACAAGTTAAGTTGTGAGAGCAGGCTGGCTTGCTGGACTGGTTGCTGTAATTAAAGGATTGGTTTCCTGGGCTGGTTGCTGCAGATTGTGAGTCTGAGTTCTATTCAGACACAGTCCTGGCCCTCATGGGGCTTACATTCGAAGAGACAAGACAAGCATTTCGCAAGCAAGCAGAAATATTACCAAGACTCTTTCATACAGTGATAAGGGTCTATGAAAAAAATGAATGACTTGATCTTCAGCTCATTTCCTGACATACAGCTACTAAAACCCTTGAAATGTCCAGAGTGATATGAGTGTCTTTCTTTCTTTCTTTCTTTCTTTTTTTTTTTTTAAAAGATGGGGTTTCACCATGATGGCCAGGCTGGTCTTGAACTCCTGACCTCAGGTGATCTACCCACCTTGGCCTCCCAAAATGCTAGGATTACAGGCGTAAGCCACTCCGCCTGGCCATGAGTGTCTTTCTTATGCTAATGAGATAGTTGGTGGCAGAGGGCCTCTCATAGCTTCAAGATGGGGGCTGGTGACCAGAAAGACTAAGGCATGATTAGAGGATTGGGAATTTCAGTTTCACCCTTTATCAAGTTTTATAGGAACAGCCTTGCTCATTTGTTTATACACGGTTTACTACGGCTGCTCTATGAAATAATTGGCAGAGTCGAATAGATCCAACAGAATCCAAAGAACTGCAAAGCCATTTGAATGCTACGATTTGGATAGTCGACCCCTCCAAACCTCATGTTGAAATTCAGCTCCCAATGTTGAAGGTAGGATCTAATGAGAGATATTTGGGTCATGGGGGTGGATTTGTTATTAATAGATTAATGCCCCGGGATGGGGGACTGAGTGAGTTCTCCTTCTTTTAGTTCCCACCAGAGCAAATTGTTAAAAAAGAGCTTCAGGGCCAGGCGTGGTGGCTCACACTTGTAATCCCAGCACTTTGGAAGGCCAAGGCAGGCAGATCACAAGGTCAGGAGTTTGAGACCAGCCTGACCAATACAGTGAAACCCCTTCTCTACTAAAAATACAACAATTAGCTGGACATGGTGATGGGCACCTGTAATCTCAGCTACTTGGGAGGCTGGGGCAGAAGAATCACTTGAACCTGGGAGGCGGAGGTTGCAGTGAGCTGAGATCACACCACTGCACTCCAGCCTGGGAGACAGAGCAAGACTCCACCTAAAAAGAAAAAAAAAAAAAGAGCCTCACTCCAGCCTGGGCAAACATAGTGAGATCCCCATCTCTACAAAAAAAAATACATGTACATATATCTTTTTTTATGATTGTTGTTGTTTGTTTTTTAAATATTTTTTTAAATTAGCTGGACATGATGGCACACCTATAGTCCCAGCTACCCAGGAGTGCAAGGATGCAGTGAGCTATGATCACATCACTGCACTCCATCCAGGGTGACAGAGCAAGGCCCTGTCTCAAAAAAATAAATAAATACAAATAAAAAAATAAAAGTAAAAATAAAAGGCCAGGCACAGTGGCTTACGCCTGTAATCCCAACACTGTAGGAGGCCGAGGCCAGCGGATCACCTGAGGTCAGGCGTCCGAGACCAGCCTGGGCAATAGGATGAAACCTTGTCTCTACTAAAAATGCAAAAAAAGCCGGGCGCGGTGGCTCACGCCTGTAATCCTGGCACTTTGGGAGGCTGAGGTGGGTGGATCACCTGAGGTCAGGAGTTCAAGACCAGCCTGGCCAACATGGTGAAACCCCATCTTTAAA
>CAUYQU010086665.1:0-13111 GCA_963574635.1 Cheracebus regulus
AAGATTCCTACTCAGTGGTGAAGCCCGTCAATCAGCATCTCTAACTAGCTCCCAGGAGGTGCTGAGGGCGCTGGTGAATGAACCATCCGCATTCTGTAGGGCTGCAGATAGGACAATAAATAAAACAGGCAAAAAATAAAAGTAGCTGCTCTCACAGAGCATATATTGTAGTGGTAGTAGGAAAATAAATTAGATAGGTAGGGCGGGGTACGGTTGCTTCATGCCTCTAATTCCAGGACTTAGGAAGGCTGAGGTGGGAAGAACATGAGGTCAATAGATTGAGACCATCCTTGTCAGCATGTTGAAACCTTGTCTCTACTGAAAAGACAAAAATTAGCTGGGCATGGTGGTGCATGCCTATAATCCCAGCTATTTGGGAGGCTGAGGCAGGAGAATTGATTTTAACAGGGAGGATCATGAGATCAGAAGATCAAGACCAGCCAGGTCAACATGGTGAAACTCTGTCTCTACTAAAATACAAAAAAAAGAAAAAAGAAAAAAGAAAAAAACTAGGCATGCCCAGCTTCTCCGGAAGCTGAGATAGGGGAATTGCTTGAATCTGGGAGGCAGAGGTTGCAATGAGCTGAGATCACACCACTGTACTCCAGCCTGGACAACAGAGTGAGGCTCCATCTCAAAAAATAAATAAATACATATATACATACACAGGTAGATAGGTAGGTAAGTAGAGAGACAGATACATAGATTAGATTAGATAGATAGATAGATGACAGATAGATAGATAGATAGAATGTATATTATCTGTCTGGCCAAAGGGTATGTTCACATTTGGCATGTGTGTCAACTCAAGCTTCACTTGACCTTTACTAATCATCTCCAAGGCTTCCTATTGCCCTATCCAAATACTATCACTTGAATTATTCAAAAAGGCTCCCAACCGTCCTCTCTGTTGGCACCCATGCCTTCTTATAATCTAGGCCCAATATATTGGTGAGAATTATTTTTTGTTGTTTTTTAAACACGGTCACATCAAGATACTACTTAGTTGAAAATCTTCTTTTGGCTTTCTCTCATTCAGAGTCACAAGTCAAACTGCTGAATCACAGAATTCTTTTTCTGGCCCTGTACTTTACACTCTGTCTTTGTCTCCTAGTGTTCTACCACCGCCCTATGAAGTTGGCCCCCATTGATCCGGGAACAAGGCAGAACTCTCCAGAATCAGGGCTCTTGCCACCAATTTTGTCTCTCTGGCTCTTCCTCCAGAAATCTACCTAGCTTGATCCCCCACATCTTTCAGATCTAAAATATCACCTTCTTAATGATGTGTCCCCCTCCCTATTCTCCACTTGATTTCTCATTTTAGCACTTAGAAAAGGTCAAGTGCAGCTTGGGTTATCACACGTGCCAAATGTGAACCTACTCTTGGCAACAGGCACAGTCATCTCAACCCCAGCTCTCCTGTGATACAGGCAGTAATGAAAGAAATAAGTGCATGTTTTTAAAAAGTATAATCATTTTTTGACACTCTGCTGGTTCACCCAGCCCTTGTTCATGTATGATCAGAAACTCACTCAATGGTGGAAAACAGAAGCATATGAGAGAAATAAAATTACAAGAAAGATGCCACTGAATTCTAGGTATATTTTGAAGGCATAGTTGACAAAGATGGCTTTAAGATTTTGGACTAAGCTGGTTGTAGTGGCTCACGCCTGTAATCCCAGCACTTTGGGAGGCTGAGGTGGGGCAGATCACAAGGTCAGGAGATCGAGACCATCCTGGCCAACATAGTGAAATTCCGTCTCTAAAATAAAAAAATAGATTTTTGACTGAACAACTGGAAAGATGGATTTGTCATCCACGGAGATGGAGAAGATGGTACGAGGAGCCTATCTAAGGAAGAACTTTGGGAGTTTGGTCTTGGAATATTAATTTTTCTTTGTTTGTTTCTTTTTTTTTTTTACAAGATGGGGTTTCACCATGATGGCCAGGCTGGTCTTGACCTTCTGACCTCAGGTGATCCACCCACCTCGGCCTCCCAAAGTGCTAAGATTACAGGTGTGAGCCACTGAGCCTGGCCAATTTTTTTTGAGACAGTCTTGCTCTGCCATCCAGGCTGGAGTGCAGTGGCACAATCTCAACTCACTGAGCCCTCTACCTCCTGAGTTTAAGTGATTCTCCTGCCTCAGCCT
This sequence comes from Cheracebus regulus, assembly GCA_963574635.1. Lineage (NCBI taxonomy): Eukaryota > Metazoa > Chordata > Mammalia > Primates > Pitheciidae > Cheracebus > Cheracebus regulus. The sequence goes on from CAUYQU010086665.1 coordinate 2,151, forward strand.
CCTGGGTAGCTGGGATTACAGGTACATGCCACCACACCCGGCTAATTTTTATATTTTTAGTAGAGACGGGGTTTCATCAGGTTGGCCAGGCTGGTCTCAAACTCCTGACCTCAGATGATCCACCCACCTCGGCCTCCCAAAGTGCTGGGATTACAGGCGTGATCCACCTTGCCTGGTCTGGAATATTAATTTTGTGATGCCAAATAGAAATTCAAGGCTGGGCACGAGCACTCTTATCTCATCCTGTGACTTATCTGTCTTAAAATAATATCTGTCTTATTATTTAAACAGATAAGTCTTACATTTATTCCCAGACAGGCTTAACTGTCTGGGAATGCAGCCCAATAGGTTTCATCGTGATTTTACCCAGCTCCTATTTAAAATGAAATTGTTCTGGTTCACATGCCTCTGATGGGAAGATCCTCACTGAGTGTTAGTTGCTGCGTTCTCTCCCATAACTCCCTCCTGTTGCACCCCTGCCTTTCAGTGCTCTTAAACAGGTATTGGAACCCATCATGTTCTCTCATGCCTTTATGCAAACTGTGAATTTTCTGGAATTCCCTTCTCTCCACATTTTTCCTTCTCAGATCACTGAAGATCATCCAGTCCTCCCGGCTCATCCCTCCTCGACCCCAGCCTCCATTATTTCTACTCTCTTAGCATCCAGTACATTTTTTTTTTCAATACTTATCACACAACATTAAAATTATCTTTTTGGTCTATTTTAATCTACTCTACTAAATTGTTAGCTCATTTTAACACATCCATCCTTATGCCAGCCTGTTACAGCAAATCCAAAGTCAGACAGCTTCGTAAACCTCAACTTTATTTATTTCTTTTTTCTTTTTTTTTTTTGAGAACGGGGTCTCGCTATATTGCCCAGGCAGGTCTCGAACTCCTGGGCTCAAGCTATCCTCCTGCCTCTGCCTCCCTAAGAGCTGGGATTACAAGCATGAGCCACAGTGCCCGGCAACCTCAACTTTATTCAAATTGCTTTTCTTGGCGAAGAATATAGTAAGTTGGCCTTCCAGCCACTAGCCTTCTTCCCTTTGGTCTTTCACTGGAGAGGCTCTTACTCTGGACATAATGAAACATGGAGCAGGGGGATGGGGGAATTCAGCTCAGACTTTTATGCAAAGACCCACTTCTAGAAAGAACAAAGTTTCTGGTACCTGCCCTTTCTGGAGCTGTGGGCAAACTCAGCCTTGGTGAGTCTTGGTGGCTTTTGACAGCCCCCACTTACCAAACTGTGTTGATTAAGAAAAACAGGAAGGCAAGTTTTTCCCTTTTTTAAACAAATCATCCTATTTCTAATGAGACACACTATCTGCCTGAAGCATGATGTATCTAGTTCCACTTATGTGCTCTCTGACCCCCCTATTCTTACTCTTCTCCAGAATGGAGGTCTGAGAATAAAAAGGATTATGCCACATTTCGTCTGCGAGCAATACTTCTACTCTCAACAGCTGGAGCCTTTGCACTGTGAATAAAAGTCAGCTTGTGTGGGAGTAAAGCCAGTTGCTCCAGGTGCAGACCCCAGAGGCAGAATGCAGAGGAGAATGAGTCAAAGAGTTGTGTCTTCAAAATAAAAATTGAGATTTGCTAAGAGCTTACTCTTTGGTGTGGGAGATTGGAAAAGAGGAAGAAATCTTAGGTTTCTTTCTGTTTTTTTTTTTTTTTTTTGAGACAGGGTCTTACTCTTGCCCAGACCGGAGTGCAGTGGCACAATCCCGGCTCACTGCAACCTCCACCTCCCAGGTTCAAGTGATTCTCCTGCCTCAGCCTTCCAAGTAGCTGGGACTACAGGTGCATGCCACCAGGCCTGGATAATTTTTGCATTTTTAGTAGAGACGGTGTTTCATCATGTTGGCTAGTATGGTCTCGATCTCTTGACTTTGTGATCCGTCCGCTTCAGCCTCCCAAAGTGCTGGGATTACAGGTGTCACCCATGTCGCCGGGTGGAAAATGGAAATCTTTAGACTATTTATGTCCATAAATGTTATTGCTGGAACCCAACTCTAAAAACTATGCCTTTGGAAAACATACCTCCCTTCCCAGTCAAAAAAAAAGAAACACAAGCACAACATACAAGGTGGGCATGGGGTAATAATGAAAGACATGACAATAGCACCAGACCTGAGAAGCAGCTAAAGAGCAAGTGGGAAAAAGCCAGAAGTCGACTGCCTGGGAGGAGGGATAGATAAGAGACCAAACTAAAGGGAACTAAGGTAGGGGCTGAAAACAAGCACCATTTTGAACATTAACTGATGCCTTGGTTTCATCCTATGTTGTGTTTTACTATGACCTCAGAAGGAATGAAAGGAAAACGGAGCTCGCTGAGATTTCTGCCCAAACTAGACAGATTTTGAGACCCTAATGATCTCAAATCAAGAAATTGCCCTAATGAGGATTTCAATAACCTCAGGAATTGAAGGTGCATGCATCCCTGATTATGCTCTTTTCCTTTATTTTTACAGTATTAAAATTTTATCCCATTCCTGTTGAACCATTCCTAATTTAAAAGGTGGAAACATGGTGAACCTAGAAGTATTGGTTGCTGGGTTTGTCTTCAGGTTCTGTGGCCGGGTTTTCTAGTTCCCCACCTAGTCTGTTACTTTTGCATTTCAACAGCCTTGGTGAGATTGGTAGACTGGATTGGATTGATTGAGAATTCACAAGGGTGGGTTGGTGGGGGGTGTGCCCGCCAGGAGGGGCGGATCTCAGGGTGATACAGCCTTCATTGTAAATCTAGAAACTCCAGAATTTGAAGGTTTTGCTGGACTGAACTGGTTGCCTCCTGTTATTGTGGAGGCTTCTCACTTCATCCCAACTTCCTGATGCTTTGGCTTCTGGAGGTCATATTTCTCTTTCTCTCTCTCTTTTTTTTTTTTTTAACGTTTATTTATTTATTTATTTATTTTTATTAGAGACAGGGTTTCACCATATTGGTCATGCTGGTCTCAAACTGCTGACCTCAGGTGATCTACCCGCCTCAGCCTCCCAAAGTGCTGGGATTAGAGGTGTGAGCCACCAAAACTGGCCCCCGGAGGTCATATTTCTCTAAGATCTTCCAGAAAAAAAGTCTTAAAGCCACCTTAGCCTTTTTTCCAGTCCAGGTCTTACATTTTTTCCTCCTCTTCTCCAATAATAACATGAGTATGGATCCAGCTTGTCCACAAAGCCTGCCTTGCTCCGAAGCATCTGAATGTAAAGAACCTTCACCTACGCCTGTGATTTGTGAGCCTGAAGAAAATTATCCATCCTTGCAAATGTCTTCTGCAGAGATGGCTCACCTGGAGACTGGTAAGAAAGAAATTCATCCTTGGGGCTGGGTGTGGTGGCTTAAGCCTGTAATCCCAGCACTTTGGGAGGCCGAGGCGGGTGGATTACCTGAGGTCAGGAGTTCAAGACCAGCCTGGCCAACATGGTGAAACCCCATCTCTAAAAAAAAAAAAAAAGAAAGAAATTTATCCTTGAATGGCCAAGTTCCTTAAGGGAAAATTAAAAAAGAGGATTAAGAGATCATTTCCCTCTTGAGCAATGATACCCCATTACTATAAGCAAGTGTTACTAATCCTCTGGAAACCCCCTTTTCGGTTGTAACTTGGTGGCACCTGCCTTTTTTTTTTTTTTTTTTTTTAAAGACGGGGTTTTACTATGTTGGTCAGGCTGCTCTTGAACTCCCGATCTCAGGTGATCCGCCCACCTTGGCCTCCAAAGTGCTTGGATTAAATGTTTGAGCCACCACGCCCGGCCTTTTTTTTTTTTTTTTTTTTTGAGACAGAGGCTCACTCTTGTTGCCCAGGCTGGAGTGCAGTGGTGTGATCTTGGCTCACCGCAACCTCTGCGTCCCAGGTTCAAGCGATTGTCCTGCTTCAGCCTCCTGAGTAGTTGGGACTACAGGCTCATGCCACCACGCCCGGCTAATTTTTGTATTTTTAGTAGAGACAGAGTTTCTCCATGTTGGCCAGGCTATTCTTGAACTCCTGACCTCAGATGATGCAGCCGCCTTGGCCTCCCAGAATCCTGGGATTACATGCATGAGTCACCATGCCCCGCCCCAAGTTGCTTTTTAATTTTGTTTTGATTCTGGATTTCATCTTAGAGGCTTTCTTTAGTGGCATGATGTGTCTGGGGTCCCTCAGACCACCCCCAGCCAGGTTCACTAGGAGGCCTCATAGGATGTGGTGGGAACTGACTTATTAGAGCAGAAGGATATGGAGCACAGTCAGCACAGGCCAGGGTGCGGGGCAGAGTCTGGAGGAAACAGGTGCGAGCCAGCGGGTCGAGCTCCATTGCCCACCATCGAATTGCGGTGACACGTGTGAAATGTCCCAACCAGGGAAGCCCTTCAGAACCTCGGCGCCCAGTGCCGTTCCAGGCTGGTCCTGCGGCAGCCTCTGCCTGCTTCTTGCTCCCGGTGTCTGGGCACAGCAGAGGCCCACACACTCCTGTAACCCTCTGCAAGTGGAGGGAGGTGCAGTCACCTCAGTACAGGGAGCCGGTGGCGGAAGCTGGGGAGTGACTGCTGCCGCCTTGTTTGTGTCCATCGAGTTTGTTTGCCATACATCTGACACTCAGTATGTCTCATGTATTTTTAACAGCTTTTCAAAGTTATAATGCAGGGCCAGGCATGGTGGCTCACACCATAATCCCAGTACTTTGGAAGGCTGAGGTGGGTGGATCACCTGAGGTCAGGAATCTGAGACCAGCCTGGCCAACATGGTGAAACTCTGTGTCTACTAAGAATACAAAAAATCAGCTGGGCATGGTGGCAGGCACCTGTAATCCCAGCTACTCGGGAGGCTGAGGCAGGAGAGACACTTGAACCCAGGAGGCAGAAGTTGCAGTGAGCTGAGGTCTCACCACCACACTCCAGCCTGAGCGACAGAGTGAGACTCTGTCTCAAAAAAAAGATACAATGCAAAAAAGGAAAGAAAAGAGACTCACATCCTATTCAGATCACTCAAAGGATGCGATTCTGTAGTTTTTAGTATATTCACAGCACGGTGTAAACTTAATCACGACACTTAATTTTAGAATATTTATTTTTTGTGGCACAATCACGACTCACTGCAGCCTCAACCCCCCTGGACTCAGGTGATCCTCCCACCTCAGCCTCCCAAATAGTTGGGACTACAAATGCACACCACCAAGCCTGGCTTTTTTAGTTTGTTTTTGTTTTTGTTTTTGAGAGAGTGTCTTGTTCTGTCACCTAGGCTGGAATACAGTGGCAAGATCTCAGCTCACTGTAACCTCTGCCTCCCAGGCTTGAGTGATCCTTACACCTCACCTTCCCGAGTAGCTGGGGCCACAGGTGTGCACCACCATGCACAGCTTTTTTTTTGTATTTTTAGTAGAGATAGGGTCTTGCCACATTGTCCAGGCAGGTCTTGAACTCCTGAGCTAAAGAAATATACCTGCCTGGGCCTCCCAGAGTGCTGGGATTACAGACATGAGCCACTGCACACAGCTAATTCTTTTGTATTTTTTGTAGAGAAAGGGTTTTCCAATGTTGCCCAGGCTGGTCTCCAACTCCTGGGCTTAAGCTGTTCAGGAGACAGGATCTTGGCCTCCCAAAGTGCTGGGATTACAGGTGTGAACCACGACCCCTGACCAGAACATTTTTCATACCCCAAAAAGACACCTGGTGCCCTTTAGCTGTCAGCCCCAAATTCCATCTCCCCCAACCATGGGCTACCACTCATCTACCTTCCATCTCTGTAGATTTGCTTGTCCTGATCATTTCATGTAATTGGGGCCATATAGTATGTGCTCTTTTGTGACTGTCACTTAGTGTAAGGTTTCCAAGGTGTATCCAACGTGGAGCTGCCTCAGGCTTCACTCCTTTTCATGGCTGAGTAACACTCCATCGATGATGTGCTGTATTTTGTTTGTCCGTTCCTCGTTGATGAGCAAGCTGGTTGTTACTGAATCTTGGCTGTTAATAATAATACCATGCCTCTCGTGGTGGCTGATGCCTATAATTCCCACACTTTGTGGGGCTGAACTAGGAGGATCGCTTGAGCCCAAGGGTTAAAGACCAGCCTGGGCAATATAGCAAAACCTGTTTCTACAAAAAGTACAAGAAGTGGCTGGGCTTGGGGGTGCATACCTGTGGTCCCAGCCACTTGGAAGGATGAGGTGGGAGAATCGCTTGAGCCTGGAAGCTGGAGGTTGCAGTGAGCAGTGACTGTGCCACTGCACTCCAGCCTGTGACAGAGTGAGATCCTGTCTCAAAATAAATACATGAAATAATACTGAGTTGCCACTGAAACACATTTTCAAGCAAACCTGCTGTTTTCAGCCTTCATCTACAGCTGCTCATGGGGATACTCAGGCCGTGCCACGGAGCTTTTGTGGGGCATAGGCGGGCTGCTCACTAGTCCCCAGTGCTGCCTTCAGCCTTGGCCTTCCTGGGTTGGCGGCATCAGCTAGTTACCCGTGTGCATGTGATTCCAGCCCCTCCCTCTTTCTCCTGTGGATTCCCGCTGTGGAAAGCACTCCTTCACTGCTGTTCTATAGGGGCCGCACAGGAGCACAGTGCCACACTCAGCTGAGAGGCTTCACCTCAGAGCTCTGCCAGGTTGCTGTGTAAGCAAGATTCTCATCTACATTTTCTTTATCTTTAAAAAAATAATAATTTTGTTTTGTTTTGTTTTTTCGAAACAAAATGCCCAGGCTAGAATGCAGTGGTGTCATCTCAGCTCACTGCAGCCTCTGCCTCCTGGGTTCAAGCCATTCTCTGCCTCCGCCTCCGGGGGCCAAGCAGTTCTCAGCCTCCGCCTCCCATGTAGCTGGGACTACAGGCACCCGCCACCACGCCAGCCTAACTTTTGTATTTTTAGTAGAGATGGGGTTTCACCATCTTGACCAGGCTGGTCTTGAACTCCTGACCTCGCGATCCACCTCCCTTGGCCTCCCAAATGCTGGGATTACAGGTGTGAGCCACCGTGCCTGGCTTTTTTTTTTTTTTAAGACAAAGCCTTGCACTGTTGACCAGACTAGAGTGCAGCAGTGCTATTACGGCTCACTGCAGCCTCCACCTCCTGTGCTCAAGCGATTCTCCCATATCAGCTTCCCAAGTAGCTGGGACTACGTGCATGCACCAACACTCCCAGCTAATTTTTGTATTTTTAGTAGAGATGGGATCTCACTGTGTTGCTCAGACTGGTCTCAAACTCCTGGCCTCAAGTGATCTACCCGTTTTAGCCTCCTGAAGTGCCATGGTTATAGGTGTGAGCACTGTGCCTGGCCAGTTTTTCCTTTGAAGATACGTGATGTTTGGGATGACTGTTTCTCTGTAGTGTGAGGTAGCAGTCTCATTTTCCCTGTTTCCCCATACAGACATCCTGTGGGCCCCTCTGACTGCTGTTTCGGGCATTTCCCCTCCTTGGCCATCAGGATTGATGCTCCCGACTGTGGCCTTGGACACATGGGTCCAGAGAGGCACCTGATTTTTCCCCCTCGCTCTGGAGGAGTGGGCTGGAGCCTCTTGAAGAGGATGAGGCTTGCAATGGGGAAGTGAGGCCTTCCCTTAGCTGCTCTGTGGCATCTGGGGAATCAGGCGGGCTGGGAACAGACGTGTTAGTGTCTTTATTCTTTGTATGAGTGTTGGTGGGCATGGCGCAGACTGCCAACCCCACAGAGGGTGACGATACCTTCATGAGCTGTGTATGGAGCCTGTGAGCTGCTGAGGGTCCCTGGCCAGCTTGCCCCTGGGACAGCTTGTCGCTCATGTCTGGTGACTGAGCAATGGTGGCAGACCCCAGGGGAGAACTGAGCGTGTTGGAAGAGGCTTGTGTGATTCTTTTCAGGCCCCCCCGAGCTGCACCTTCCCTGTGCTGTGTCTGTCTGTGCTTCGTAACTGCGGGACTCCGTGCAGTCTGTGCAGCACGTGCCTTGCAGCAACTCTGAGGAAAGGCAGGTCCAGGCCCAGGCCCTGTTTTATAGTAAGGCTCAGAGAGGCCTCCTCCTCTTCCTGCTGTATGTGGGTGGCTCTGGATCTAGCTTTGCAGCCTGGGCTGCCGCAGGCGACCTGGGAGCCTGAGCATCTCTTCATGTCATTGCTGGCTCTTCCTCCAGCGAGGTGCCTGTCCAGGTCTGGTGACCATTTTCCACTGTGCATTTTCTGGCTGACCTGTCAGAGGTCTTTTTGTTATGTGAATAAACCTCTAGTTAAATGTGTTGCAAATAGCTTTTTCTTTCGGTCTGTGATTATCTTTTGACTTTTACAAATTGTTTTTGAAGAACAGAGGTTCTTGATTTTATATGGTTCGGTTTGCCAGTCTCTTCCTTTATGGATTCTGTTTTTTGTTGTTGTTGTTTTTTTTTTGAGATGGAGTCTCGCTCTGTAGCCCAGGCTGGAGTGCAGTGGTGCATCTTGGCTTACTGCAGCCTCCGCCTCCCGGGTCCCGGTTCAAGCAATTCTCCTGCCTCAGCCTCCCAAGTAGCTGGGATTACAGGGCATGCGCCACCATGCCCAGCTAATTTTTATATTTTTTAGTAGAGACAGGGTTTCACCATGTTGGCCACTCTGGTCTTGAACTCCTGACCTCATGATCCGCCCACCTCAGCCTCCCAAAGTGCTGGGATTACAGGTGTGAGCCACTGCACCCAGCCGGATTCTGTTTTTAACGTGTCTTAGTTAAGCGGTCTTTCCTTACTAACAGGCCAAAATATGTATTCTTAGTGTTTCTGGATGCTTCACAGTTGAAACTAAAAATCTTTCCTTTAGGTGATTAATGCACCTGGGGTTCATTTTGTGTATGGTGTGAGGTGGTGTCCTTCTCTTTGTTCTCAGATGAGGACCAGCTGCCCTGCACCCTGCTCGAAGGGCCTGGCCCGCTGTTGACTCACGTACCCGCCCTGAGCCCCTCAGCACCCTTCATCACTCTCTGTTTGGTTCCAGGTACTCTCTTCAGTCCCTGTGCCAGTACCACTCTCTTCATTATCATGGCTTCTGCTTTTTAAAAATCACTTCTGTTGAGGTATACTTTGCATGCAATAAATCCATACACTTCAAGTGTACAGTTTGATGCATTTGGACAAGCATATATAGTCTTAGAACGCTGTCTCGTCAAGACTGAGAACAGTTCCAGTGCCCTACAAAGTTCCTATGCTTGGCAGGCGGCCCTGCTGCCCTCTCACAGCCCCTACCGGATTCTGCCATGGCAGACAGCAGCTGTGCGTGTCCTCATGCTGGTCATCATCAGCAGAGCCACAGCCCAGGCACTGTCTGTTTCCCTCCTCTTCCCTCACTGACACGCTCTCGAGATTCACGCCTGCTGCTGCATGTGCTGCGTCTGCTTGTTGCTGTGTGGTGGTCCGCCAGTGAGTGCGTCAGTTTTGTTTATCCTGTTGATGGATATTTATTTAATTTGTTTCCAGTTCCGGGCTATTATGAATAACGCTGTAAGCACTGTAAGCATTCATAGACCTGACTGTGTGGACATATATTTTTGTTTCTGTTGGGTGCATACCTGTGATTGGAACTGCTGGGTTTTGTAAGCACCTGTCTCTTCCAGAGTGGCTGTCCCACTTGACACCCCAGCAAGGTTGTCCCACAGCCTCCTGAGGGTTGGCCTTTGGGTTTTGTCCTGGCCACTGTGAGGTGGTAATTCACTGTGATGCTCATTTGCACTTCCTGCTGAGTAATGCTCATCTTTTTGTTGTACATATTTGCCCCTTGTGTTCCTTGTTTTGTGAAATGAACATTCAGATCTTTTGCCCGTTTGAGTGTTGTTTTATTTGTGAGCTGTAAGAGTCTGTTGTGTATTCTGAGTGTAAGTCCTTTATCAGGTGCACGTGACAACACCATATTCCTCTCCCGTCCCTTGCCTTTGTTTCCTAGACAGTTCCTTTTGAAGAACCAAATTTTTTTTTTTTTGAGATGGAGTTTCCCTCTTGTTGCTCAGGCTGGAGTGCAATGGCACGACCTTAGCTCACTGCAACCTCTACCTCCAAGGTTCAAGCGATTCTCCAGCCTCAGCCTCCCAAGTAGCTGGGATTACAGGCGCCTACCATGCCTGGCTGATTTTTTATATTTTTAGTAGAGATGGGGTTTCACCATGTTGGCCAGGCTGGTCTCGAACTCTTGACATGAGGTGATCCACCTGCTTCAGCCTCCCAAAGTGCTGGGATTACAGGCGTGAGCCACCATGCCCAGTCTAGAACGAAATGTTTTAATTCTGACCATTTTTTCTTCTCTAGTTAGGCTTTTTGTGTCCTGTCTTAACATTTTTTACCTAGCCCAGGTTGCAGATTTTCACCTTCATTTTCTTTAAAAAGTTTTATAGTTTTCCTTTTACTTTAAGGTATATGCTGTTTGGAATTACCATTTCTATATGGTGTGAGGTAGTAGTCATGTTTTTTTCCGTTTTCCCTCATACAGATAATCTCATTTTCCAGCACTGTTTGTTGAAAAGAGAACCCTTAATTGGTTGAAGTACATGGTGCTTTTGTCAAAAATTGACACTCTTTGTGTGTGTGGTTCTTCCCCAGGACTCTCTTCTATCGAACTCATCTCTATTTCCATCTCTGTAACCGTTACCATGTTGTCTTGATCACTGTAGCTTTATATTAAATTAGGTGATAGAAGTTACCCAACTTTTCTTCTCTTTTTTCTAAAATTTTTTTGATACCCTAGAACCCTTTGCATTTCCATATGAATTTCAGAATCACCTTGTCAGTTTCTAGAAAAATTATCATTGGAATTACTTGAATTTCTCAATTTATTTGGGAAAAAGGGCCATCTTAGACTAAATGAGTCCTCCAGTCCAGTGCCATGGTAAAGTGCTCTGTTTATTCAGATCAGTCTCATCCTACATTTTCTTGTAGTTTTCAACGTATTGGTTTTCCACACATTTTGTTAAATTTATTGCTAAGTATTTTGTGGTTTTGGATGTTATTATAAATGATTTTTTTTTTTTTAAAGCAGCCAACCAATATTTTATTTAAAC
>CAUYQU010086666.1:0-15442 GCA_963574635.1 Cheracebus regulus
AGTTATTTTCATATATCCTTTGATTGCAGTTCCGGCTTTCCCATAGCTCGACTGCCTCCAACGGGAAACTGTGTCCGGGCTCAAGCTCACCATATGGCGAGGCCCAATTCCGAGGGGTCTCACTTGGGAACGAACCCCACAATTCTCCTGTATAGATTTGTTTGACTCTGCAGCTTGAAATCTGCATATGTGGACCGGGTGCAGTGGCTCACGCCTCTAATCCCAGCACTTTGGGAGGCCAAGGTAGGTGAATTACCTGAGGTCAGTAGTTCGAGACCAGCCTGGCCAACATAGTGAAACCCCGTCTCTACTAAAATTACAAAAATTTGCTGTGTGTGGTGGTGTGTGCCTGTAATCCCAGCCACTTGGGAGGCTGAGGCAGGAGAATCACTTGAACCCGGGAGGTGGAGGTTGCAGTGAGCCAAGATCTCGCCATTGCACTCTAGCCTGGGTGACAAGAGCGAAACTCCATCTCAAAGAAAATAAAATCTGTATGTGTGGAGAGGCTAGCAGGAGGGCATGGAAACAGCAACATCTTTTCTTTTATACCTTCCCCTCTTGCTGCCTCAGCACATTCAATCCTTCATAATAGGCAGAAAGGAAAGGACAATGGGTAGATTTCTCTTTCCTCAACTGGATGAGGCTGAAATCCTCTCCTTAGTTGATGATAACTACTCTTCTATTTCAATTTTTCTTTTCTTTTGAATTGACAGGGTTTCTCTATGTTGCCCTGGCTGACCTTGAACTTCTAGACTCAAGCGATCCTCCTGCCTCAGCCTTCCAAATCACTGGAATGACACATGTGTGCCTTTGTACCTGGCTTTCCATTTCATTGTTTTTTAGATAAGAGTTTTGCTTTTGTTGCCCAGGCTGGAGTGCAATGGCGCAGTCTTGGCTCACTGCAAACTCCACCTCGTGGATTCAAGTGATTCTCTTGCCTCAGCCTCCCAAATAGCTGGGATTACAGGGACCCACCACCACACCCGAGTAATTTTTGTATTTTTAGTAGAGATGGGGTTCCACTATTTTGGCCAGGCTGGTCTTGAACTCCTGACCTCAGGTGATCTGCCTGCCTCAGCCTCTGAAAGTCCTGGGATTACAGGCATGAGCAACCATGCCCTGCCTTTTTTTTTTTTTTTTCTTTTTTTTGAGACAGAGTCTTATTCTGTTGCCCAAGCTGGAATGCAGTGGTGCAATCTAGGCTTACTGCAGCCTCCACCTTCTGGGTTCAAGCAATTCTTGTGCCTCAGCCTCCCAAGTAACTGGGATTACAGGCATGCACCAACACGCCCAGCTAATTTTTATATTTTTAGTAGAGATGGGGTTTTACCATGTTGCCCAGTCTGGTCTTGAACCCCCGATCTCAGGTGATCTGCCTGCCTCAGCCTCCCAAAGTGCTGGAATTACAAGTGTGAGCCACTGAGCCTGGCTACATTTCATTTTCTATGTGCACCAAGAGAACAGGAAACATGACACCTCACTTCATTCAGTTCACCAAGTACTGGTGACCCCTGACCTGATTTGGTGATATCTTCAGGGTGATCCCCAGTGAGTGGCATTCAGTTCAATCCCTGGGCGGTTCTTGTCTCTGAGTTTCCCAATCTGCAGCAGTCTGGTTCTTGGTGGTCTCCTATCTATCTTATTCAAAATTCATGACAAACTCTCAGGCTAATGGGCATTACCCGGATGCACTGACTGGGGACTTGAATGAGATGGGGACAGGGTCACAATCCTGGCTCTCTCTCTTTCTGGCAGTCCTCCCTCATACCATCTCTTTCATATTTTATTTTCCCTTGCTCAGGAAGCAAAGGAGAAGAGCAGGTCACTCACTGCATAAACTGACATCCAGATGATGAATACAATTCCAGTCTGAAAAGGTTTTCCAACTAGTCTTGACATGGCTCACTGCAACCTCCACCTCCCAGGCTCAAGCAATTCTCCTGCCTCCGCTTCCCAAGTAGCTGGGATTACAGGCACCCGCCACAATGCCCAGCTAACTTTTGTACTTTTAGTAGAGACAAGGTTTCACCATGTTAGCCAGGCTTGTCTTGAATTCCTGGCCTTAGGTGATCTACCCACCTCTGCCTCCCAAAGTGCTGTGACTACAGGCACATGCCACCACACCCAGGTAATTTTTGTATTTTTAGTAGAGACGGGGTTTCACCATGTTAGCCAGGATGGTCTTGATCTCTTGACCTCAGGATCTGTGCACTTTGGCCTCTTAAAGTGCTGAGATTACAGGCGTGAGCCACTGCACTCAGCCCCATATATATTCTTCATATTGTATGTGGAGAGTTATACTTTTTATATATAATAATGAATTTGTTTTAACCTTTTACATTTTTTATTTTTTGTTAGAGATGGGGTTTCACCTTGTTGGCCAGGCTGATCTCAAACTCCTGACCTTGTGATCCACCTGCCTTGGCCTCCCAAAGCTCTGGGATTACAGGCGTGAGCCACCGTGCCCAGCCCCTTTTGAATTTTTATACTTTTTTTTCTTGACTTCTCAAATAGGCTAAGATCTTCAGTTTCATATTGAATAGAAGCAGTGATAGCAAACATCCTTTTCTCATTCCAGGCATTTATAAAAATATTTCTACTATTTCACTATGAAGTATGATAGTTGCTGTAGGTTTTTGAAGATTACTATTATCAAGTTAAGAAACAGATTTTTAGTTAACTAAGATTTTTATTTTTTTTTGGTTAATCTTGAAGAAATATCAAAATTTGTTAATGCCCTTCCTATATCAATTAAAATGAGTTTTTATCTTTTGATTTGTTAGTGCAGTATATGATATTAATAGATTCTCTCATCTTAAACCATCTCTACAGCCCTGGGATAGTTTCTACTTAGTCACATATTGCTGTATTCTATTTGCAGATGTTTTATTAAGGATGTTTGTCTCTATGTGTATAACAAATAATGAGCTATAATCTTTTTTCATGACTTCCTTCTCAAGTTTTGGTATCAAAATTACACATTAAGCATCATAATAAAAATGAGTAAATTTTCTATTTCTCTAGTATTTGGAAACATTTGTAGATGATAAGAATTATCATATCTTTGAGGCTTCATAAAACTCATCAGTAAAATTTTCTGGTCTTGATGCTTTCCCCGGGTATAGTCTCAAATGTTGAGCCTACTACTTTAACAATTATAAGTTTGTTTAATCAGGTTGAATGAGTTTATTTATTTATTTATTTTTTGAGATGGAGTCTCGTTCTGTCACCCATGCTGGAGTGCAGCAGCGTAATCTCTGCTCACTGCAACCTCTACCTCCCGGGTTCAAGCAATTCTCCTGCCTCAGCCTCCCAAGTATCTGGGACTACAGATGCATGCCACCACACCCTCCTAATTTTTGTATTTTTAGTAGAGATGAGGGTTTCACCATGTTAGCCAGGATGGTCTCGATCTCCTGACTTCGTGATCTCCCCTTCTTGGCTTCCCAAAGTGCTGGGATAATAGGCATGAGCCACCTCACCCCCAGCCGAGTGAGTTTATTAACTTGTATTATTCTAGAAAGTTAATCATTTGGCCTAAGTAATTGAATGTAATGGCATCAGTTGCTCATAGTTTTATCTTCTGAATTTTTAAAACTCTCCATGCTATAACCTGTTTTTCCTTCCTAATATTATTTATTTCTGCCTTTACTCTTATTTTCCTTTGAAAAATTTCACCAGATGAGGGTTTTTGTTTGTTTGTTTTTTTGTTTGATTTTGAGACAGAGTCTCCCTCTGTCGCCCAGGCTGGAGGGCAGTGGTGAAATCTCGGCTCACTGCAACCTCTGCCTCTTATTAATTACAGGTTATTCATGGCCATTCTCTCTGAAGTCAATTAATTGGTTGTAGAAAGCTTCAAAGTGAGCTAGAGATGAGTCATTCTTTGCTTAGGGGAAGGATTCCATTATTGGCATGTTGGAGTTAGAAAGGCACTGGTCTAGATGAAGACAGGAAAATTCAGATACACATTTACAGTATTTCTTGTTCCCCCAGACTAAATTAACATTCCACTGGAGCTAAGAACAGAGAGGAGAGACCACACAGGAAGACATGAGCAGAGAAGGTGCATCGGTGTTGGTCAGAAACAGGGAAGCCTCGTGTCAGTGGAGGTCAGCTCACAGAGGCTGTCCAGTCTCCATGCACGAGAGGGCGGTTCACTGCTCTACTGAGGTGCCTTGCTGATTATCCTTGTCTGGCGACTCTCCCCTATCCCATTCACCGAGCAGTTAGCATAACCACACATCGCTTGTCTATCAGAAACGACAACCTTCTCTCCCAGCAAAGCTTTTTCCACCTCCCTAACCAGCAGCTCTGCACACTAGCTGACCCTTTCCTAGCCTGATAGCTATCACCTGAGCAAGACTGGGCCAGACAGAAGCTGGGTGCCATCTCCCACCGAGCAGTGTTATAGGGGAAGACACCTTCCATTGCAATCACAACTAGGGTTGGGCCATCAGTAGTAAGCAGAACATAAGGGCAGGAAAGGGTGGAGGAGGGCCACATTTACTTCTCACCCCACATTTCACAAAACACTGTCAATCTCTGCAAACTCTACCTTAGAAATTCCACCCAGGACCCTGGCCTCCAGGTAAGGATAGGAGGTGCCCATCCCAGATACTGCCTTGTCCATCTGCACACTAGTGAGTGAAACTGTCTGTTTACTAAATGACTATTTTCTATCAATAGTTTTATTCTTATTATTCAGTTTTTTAAAAAAAATTCATTTCATTTCTTTACCTAAAAAAAAAAAAATGAAATATTTCAAGTATGTAACCACCAAAGTTGGCTGAAAATATTTCTTATTCTTCCCTTTTTAGCATTATATATTGGATAAGATTACAACCAGCTCGAGTCCAAATGTGATTTAGAACATTTTTAATTCCAAAAAATGATGAAGTATGAAGTAATTTGTTTTGGGTTAAGAAACTAGTTTCAGCTGAATTAATTGTAAGATTTTCTTTTAATTACCCAAATATGTTTTTTTTAAAAATAAACTGTAGAAACGCACATATTTGTAAGAACTTGACAAATTCTTCATTCTCTGCTATATGTCTAAGCGCTGGCAATTCCAAGCATTGTAATCTTAGATCTAATGCTTTTCATGTGGAGCATTGATTTCTGAGGTCACAAGTGCTTACCTAAGCCAAACTTAGGCAATAGAGCAACAATTTAGTGCTTTGAAACATCTGATAAATTTTTCTAAACATCACTAACACTTGCTATAATGTTAATCTTTTTCCAAACTCCTAAAGGCTAAAAAGTGAATTATAATTTTATATTTTAAGGCTTAGTCTTTGTGACGATAAAAGTAATTTCCTGGCTGGGTGTGGTGGCTCATGCCTGTAATCCCAACACTTTGGGAGGCCAAGGCAGGTAGATCACCTGAGGTCAGGAGTTCAAGACCAGCCTGGTCAATACGGTGAAACCCCATCTCTACTAAAACTACAAAAATTAGCTGGGGATAGAGGCACATGCCTGTAAGCCCAGCTACTTGGGAAAATAGCTGGAACCCGGGAGATGGAGGTTCCAGTAAGCCGAGATCATGCCATTGCACTCCAGAGTGAAACTCCGTCTCAAAAAACAAACAAACAAAAAAAAGTAATTGCCCTGACGGTCTTTAAAAAATGTCTTTAAACTCAATACTATATTTTCATCATATTCCATCAAGTCTTCAGAATTCAAAGGGTAAAGATACTCTGAAATTGAATCTAAGTTTTATGTGAAAATCAAAAATGCCTATAATCTTTATGCTGCTTCCACATTTGCAGAACAAAGCATATTTATTAAAACTTTAGAGAAGCAAGCACACCCTCTGACATCTTAAGATACTTAATCATTCCTTTATAAAAAGATACAGTGTGTGACTGAAAACATTAGATTGTCTTGAATCGAAACACGGATTTATTAATATTGAATGAACTATTCCTTAAGGGCATTTGAGTCTCACTAGTGCATAGCAGCTGCCCTGAGCAAAGCAAAAGCCAGGTTTAGCAATACCTCATGTGAAAATAATTTAGGGAATGTAGCCAGCAGTTCTATCAGTCTACGCCCATTTTGAGGTCTCCACCAAAAAAGAAAGAAAAGAGAAAAGAAAAGAAAAGAAAGGCCAATATAATATTGGTCAGTATTAACAGAAAAATATACATGATAGTCACTCTCTCCCTACTGAGAAGTGTGATATTTAATTCTGAGTGTGGTTAACTATTTTTTTGTTGTTTGTTTTTTGTTTTTTAAGATGGGGTTTCACCATGATGGCCAGGCTGGTCATGAACTCCTGACCTCAGGTGATCCACCCACCTCAGCCTCCCAAAGTGCTAGGATTTCAGGCATGAGCCACCATGCCCGGCCTATTTTTTTTTTTTTCATAATGATTTCATTATAAACTATTTTTTTAAATATATAACTTCAGGTCAGGCACAGTGGCTCATGTCTGTAACCCCAGCACTTTCGGAAGTTGAGGAGGGTACATTGCTTTGATCCCAGGAGTTTGAGACCAGCCTGGGCAACATGGCGAAACCTCTGTCTACAAAAATACAAAAAAAATAGCCAGCATTGGTGGCTCACATCTCTAGTCTCAGCTACTTGGGAGGCTGAGGCTGGAGAATCACTTGAGCCCAGGAAGCGGAGATTGCAGTGAGCCAAGATTACACCACAGTCTAGCCTGGGCAACACAGTGAGACCCTGTCTCAAAAAACAAAAACAAAAACCTCCCCAAAACACAACTTCAAAATGCTCATGGAGAGAAATCAGGAGAGTGAAGGGCCTTGACACATGTCAAGCAAGGAACGGTTGAAGAAACTAACCTGAAGAGCTTTGAAAGAGAGACGTCTCAGTTATGCTGGCTGCCTTTCCATTTGTAAAGGGCATTTTGTGGAAAACAGACTAGACTTAGCCTGTATTGCCTTGGGATGTAGAACCTAGACCAATGGGGGCACATTACATGGAGACAAATTTAGATCTAATTTTCTTTTCTTTTTTTTTTTTTTTTTGGAGACGAAGTCTGTTGTCCAGGTTGTAGCGCAGTGACAGGATCTGAACTCACTGCAACCTCTGTCTTCCAGGTTCAAGCAGTTCTCATGCCTCAGTTTCCCAAGTAGCTGGGATTACAGGCAGGTGCCATCACACCAGACTAATATTTGTATTTTTAGTAGAAACAAGGTTTGACCAGGTTGGCCAGGCTGGTCTTGAACTCCTGACCTCAAGTGATCCAGCCTCCTTGGCCTCCCAAAGTTCTGGGATTACAAGCATGAGCCACCATGCCCGGCCAGGTTTAATTTTCAAAATATCATTTTATTAACGTTTTTTGAACATAAAATGAGATTCTAAGAAAATAGGAATCCTGGTCTCCAAATCTGTTGAAACAGGCTGGACGACTCTTGGCAAGAAAATTTAAACATAGGGTATGACTTTAATGCGATGATTTTTAAAGTCATCCCTAACGTCCAATGTGAAGATTTTAGGATTTCAGAGCAATAGAGTAAATGTTCTAGTCTCCTCAAAATGTAATGGAAGTGGCGAGGCGCGGTGGCTAACACCTGTAATCCCAGCACTTTGGGAGGCAGAGGAGGGCAGATCATCTGAGGTCAGGAGTTTGAGACCAGCCTGGACAACATGGGGAAACCCCATCCACGTCTCTACCAAAAATACAAAAATTAACTGGGTGTGGTGGCACACATCTTTAATCTCAGCTACTCAGGAGGCTGAGACATGAGAATCGCTTGAACCCTGGAGGCGGATGTTGTAGTGAGCCAAGATCACACCACTGCACTCCAGCCTGGGCGACAGAGTGAGACTGTCTCAAAAATAATAATAATAAAGGAGGTGTCTCATATGATAATTTGAGGTGCAAGCAATGCCTTCCACTTGAATATCCTCAGATTATCAGCAAGTTCAGTGTTGCTTGGACCATCTCCCCTAATACGTTAGGAATCACCCAAAGCACTTCCTCATTTCAAGGGGAGTTCTGCTTGCTTATGTCTCATTCTAGAGCCCAAACTCAGATGCTTGGCCTCTGTGTACTTCATTCTCATCATGTGCCTTGCTCCTGCCCTGGGGACATCCACATCCAGAGGTGGTTGCTCTAGAGTAGAAGGAACCTCCATGCTGCTGTCACTGCAGCCAGAGGGAGGAGCAATGCCTACTGTGTTCTGGTCAGTCACAGGGCTTGAACTTCTAGTTGGAGAGCCTTTTAGATTTGTTAAAAGAAAACCTTTAGACAAATTAAATTTAATAGAGTTTACTTGATCAAATAAAGATTTATGAATTGGGCATCACTCAAAACCAGAACTCTGTTCCAGCAATACAAGCAGCTAACACTGAAACAAAGTGAAGAAATTACCTGATTGATTTCAGCTAGATGTTTGCCATATTTGGGCATGTTGTGATGGAGCAACTGCCTTATTTGGGTATGGTCTCTTGGGAGGTCCTGAGTTGTATAACCAATCAGTTGGTTAACTGTTTGTGACTAAGGCTCACTTGTGTTTTCATTTTGTTTTTTTAGCTACAAGACATGTTTCCAAGTTAAGTTCCAGTTCCAGATACCCTTAGTTTAATGTCCTCCTTATTTGCTTTCACACACCGAATCACACAGCCAGTCCCCCCACAGCAAGCTAAATTCTAGTATATATGTCCCTAAGACATATGGGGGGGCACATGTATATTTGAGTATATGTGTCCTCAAACATTCTTGTACCTTATCAAGACTTGTGAAATCACAGAGAAAACAAGGCTAAGGTTATCTTTACAAAGCTCTTTTGGATTTGATCTACTACTTGAATGAGATTTCCTCCCAAAGTCCATGCCCTATCCCAAAGAACAAAGCATTTTCTTTCTTTCATTCATTCTTTCTTTTTTTTAGGAGACAGTCTCATTCTGTTGTCCAGGCTGGAGTGCAGTGGTGCTGTCTCAGCTCAATGCAACCCTTCACTGGCCGGGTTCAAGCAGTTCTCTTGCCTCAGCCTCCCGAGTAGCTGGGATTACAGGTGTGCACCACCACACCTGGCTAATTTTTTGGTTTTTGGTTTTTGGTTTTTTTTTTTTTTTTTAGTAGAGATGGGGTTTCACAATGTTTCCCAGGCTGGTTTTGAACTCTTGAGCTCAGGCAATCCGCCCACCTTGGCCTCCCAAAGTGCTAGGATTGCAAGCATGAGCCACCATGCCCGTCCAGGCAAAGCATTTTCAAGGCCTTATAGTCCAGTTTCCCCTTCAAGGGTGCTCTGGATACCCTGGAATTTTATGCCAAATTGCCATAAGAAGCTCACTTTCTGGACCATCATGGGCCCCCTCCCTGGTCCATTCTCCTGAGAATGGGCCACACCACTGGTGTGCTTGCTCCTGGGTCTGAGGGGTGGGCAGGAATGTGGGTGGAGTTTGGACACACGGATGAGAAATCTCCACAGATGGACGCGAGCCCCTCCCGTGGCCAGGAGAGTGCTGAGAGTTGGAGAGAACAGTGGGTAGACCAGAAGGGGCCTTCCTGCCTCCCTCCGCTGGGGCAGACAGTGAGTTGGAGAATTCTGAACTGGTAATAGAGTTTCAGGTCCTTCTGGGGGTAGATATTTTGGATATCAATAATGCAGCCCTAAATACCCTCGCACAAACGTAATCGGAATGTTCCTAAATATCCTTGCCTTCTGGA
This sequence comes from Cheracebus regulus, assembly GCA_963574635.1. NCBI lineage: Eukaryota > Metazoa > Chordata > Mammalia > Primates > Pitheciidae > Cheracebus > Cheracebus regulus. Next base: position 9,638 of record CAUYQU010086666.1, read on the forward strand.
TTACCTTTTTCTTCACCATCCTAAGAAAATACATATGTTGTGACCCCACATAACTGCAGAAAGCCCAGCAGTCTTCCAGGAGTTCTCCAGGAGGATCTCTGTCACCTCAGCACCAACTTCTTCTGCTCACGTTTTCAGGTCTTCTCTAGCTGCTCTTTATGTGTGCCTATTTCCTCCACCTTTGACCTCTACCATGAGCTCCAGCTCCAGACACCGCCATCTTTAGGCTTTTAGGTGCTATAGATTTTCATGGAAATTCTTCGGAAGCTAGAATTATTTGCTTGAAAACAAACAAACAAAAACTAGGGCTGATCAGTCATCACTGGCCCTCCAGTTCACGAATCTTTCTCGGCCACAGGGAATTTGCTCTCTTTTATCCCTTGCCCAAAGCTCCCAGTTGCTTCCATGATATTGGGGTCCACCTTCTCATCCTGAAAGGTTTTCTCCAGTCCTCTCTTGATTCTGAGTTCAAGGGCCTCCACCACTTGATGCCTCAAAGCCCAACCTGAAAATTCCCATTTATGATTAAGAGGCACTTAGCTTTTTTCCAACCTATCCCAGGACTGGCCCAGGAACTTCTTTCTTGTAACCAAAGAGCATATTAAAGTATGATAAAATTAAAAGCAGGGGGCTGGGTACAGTGGCTCACGCCTGTAATCCCAGCACTTTGGGAGGTTGAGGTGGGTGGATCACCTGAGGTCAGGAGTTCAAGAACAGCCTGGCCAACATGGAGAAACCCTGTCTCTACTAAAAATACAATTAGCCTGGTGTGGTGGTGTGCACCTGTAACCCCAGCTACTTGAGAGGCTGAGGCAGGAGAACTGTTTGAACCTGGAAGGTGGAGGTTGCAGTGAGCCGAGATTGTGCATTCCAGCCTGGGTGACAGTGAGATGCTGTCCCAAAAAAAAAAATTAAAAGCAGGGGTTGGGGGGTGGGAGAGAAAGTAGGAGGAAGAGGAGAAAGAAGAAAGAAAGGAATAGGAGAAAATGGGGAGGGAAGTAGGAGAAGAAAAATAAAACTGCTTCCTACTTAAGAGACTGCTTGTCCTCTATTGAGGCCAGGTGCAAAGTTTCTTCCCTTTACACACAAGTCTTTGTTGCAGCCTGATTATTTTCTTAGGCTGAATCCCCAGAAGAAACCACTGAGACAAGGGTATGAACATTTGTTGAACTCTTTCAGACATATTATCAAGTTCCCCTGCTGCAGCTCCTTTGACTCGGTTCATGGTCAATTCCCCTTGAGTCAGACATTTTACTGGTCACTCAACTTACTTTGCTTATGCTTGTTTTCACAAGGTTTTAGTGAAATAAAAGTTTTTCCTTGCCACATTCTTCCCCCACAAAAAAGAAAAAAATCTATAGACTCCTGTGGGAGATGATCATGGAGCTCACCCTTGTCTTATTTGCTGGCGATAGTGGGAATGTTTCTGGCATTTCCCCATTAAATATAATGTTGCCTCTTGGTTTAAGATACACAATTTTTTTTTTCAGACAGGGTCTTGCCCTGTCACCCTGGCTTGAGTGCAGTGGCATGATCACGGCTCACTGTAGCCTTGATTTCCCAGGCTCAATTGATCTTCCTGCCTTAGCCTCTTAAAGAGCAGCTAGGATTACAGGCACGTGCCACCATGCCTGGTTAATTTTGTGTGTGTGGGGGGGGTTGGGGGTGGTGATGGAGCTTCACCATGTTGCCAGGCTGGTCTCATACTCCTTAGCTTAAGCAATCTGCCCGCCTCAACCTCCCGAAGTGCTAGGATTATAGGTGTGAGTCACCACACCTCGCTGAGACAAACACTTTTTTTTTTTTTTGATATAGAGTTTTGTTCTTGTTGCCCAGGCTGGAGTGCAATGGTGCCATCTCAGCTCACTGCAACCTCTGCCTCCCAGAGTCAAGTGACTCTCCTGTCTTAGCCTCCCAAGTGATGGGATTACAGGTGTGCAGTACCACACCTTGATAATTTTTTATTTTTAGTAGAGATGGGGTTTTGCCATGTTGGTCAGGCTGGTCTTGAACTGCTGACCTCAGGTGATCCAACTGCCTTGGCCTCCCAAAGTGCTGGGATTACAGGCATGAGCCACCGAGTCTGGCCAAGACACACACTTATAAAATCAGGTCAAGGCCAAGTGTGGTGGCTCATGCCTGTAATCCCAGCACTTTGGGAGGCCAAGGAAGGTGGATCACTTGAGGTGAGGAGTTTCATATCAGCCTAGCCAACATGATAAAACTTTATCTCTTAAAATAATAATAATAATAAAATAAAATCAGGTCAAGAAGAGATTCATCTTGTTCTAATCAAAATTATTGATTTCAGGCTGGGCGCAGTGGCTCACACATGTATTCCCAGCACTTTGGGAGGCCGAGGTGGGCAGATCACCTGAGGTCAAGAGTTGAGACTAGCCAGGCCAACGTGAAGAAACCCCATCTCTACTAAAAGTATCAAAAAAAAAAAAAAAAAAAAAACCTAAAATTTGCCGGGCATGGTGTACGCACCTGTAATCCCAGTTAGGAGGCTGAGGTGAGAGAATGGCTTGAACCCGGGAAGCAGAGGTTTCAGTGAGCGGAGTTCACACCATTGCACTCCAGCCTGGGCAACAGAGTGAGACTCTGTTGGCATTTGGGAGTTTTGTGTGTTCCCTGGACTGGTAAGCATCCAGTAAGATATCTCAGATATTTGCAAGTATCATGAATACATCCTGTCCAAGTACCCATCTGATATGCAAGTCTTCACTTTAACATTTCTACCAAGCGGCCACCCATCCAACCCCTATCTGTCTAAATGCTAATAATGGTGTTGCCAATTTTCTTTGACTTCCTGTAGCATCTACGCACTGTTTCTAGTTTTATCCCTTGGGTGATCACAATAAATCTAATTAATGCATTCTATTTCCTCTGCCTAGAATGATTTTTTTCCACCTTTACAAGATATATTCATACTAATTTTTTTTTTTTTTTTGAGCTAAGAGTCTCACTCTGTAGCCCAGTCTGGAGTGCAGTGGTGTGATCTCAACCCATTGCTACCTCCAAACTCCACCTCCTGGGTTCAAGCAATTCTCCTGCGTCAGCTCCCGAGTAGCTGGGATTACAGGCCCTGCACTACCATACCTGGCTAATTTTTGTGTTTTAAATAGGGACAGGGTTTCACCATGGTGGCCAGGCTGGTCTCGAACTCCTGGCCTCAAGTGATCCACCTGCCTCGGCCTCCCAAAGTGCTAGGATTAGAGGCATGAGCCACCATGCCTGGCCCATATTAATCTTTTAAAAATAAAATAAATTTGATTTCTTCCAAAAGAAAAAAAGCCAGACTTCAACAAACTATGCCTCAGGAGGAGTCAAGACTGAGATGGCTCTTGCTGCCCCTGCAGACCTGAACACTGATACTACTACCACCACCGGGCTGGATTCTAACCCACCCTACTTCTGTGCATTACCTGCTCCTGACTCAGTATTTGCAATTTGACATCGTATTTGTAAATACTGTGTTCCAGAGTTCTAGGCAAGGGTTTCTGGTTGACCAGGTTTGGGTCAGAGCCAGCACTGTGGCACCCAGGGTCAGGAAAAGTAAGTGCCTGGCTTTCCAGTGGGAACCCATATTCCACCAAGATTCATACAAACTCTCTACCTCGGAATAGGGTGCTGATGCTGAGCAGCCAAGAATAGAAACCACCAATGTCCACTCCCCATCTATTCTATTTTTCCTTAAAAATTTCATCGGGAGTCAATGTTGATTACCTTTTCAGCATTTGAAATGATAGTATCATTTTTTGCATCAGATTGTTTACTAAAGTAACTACATTTATAGATTTCTTAATGTTCAGCCATCCTCCATTCTTGGAATAAAATTCATTTGGTGGTGTTACTGTATTATTTTTTTAATACAGCTGCATTCTATTTGCTAATATTTAGGATTTTTCATGGATAATTCATAAGTGAGATTGGTGTGTATAATCATTTTCAGGATTTAATATCTACAAATTGATTCCATTATAAACAGTTTGGATGATTTTTTTCCCCCCCTCTTTATTCTCTGGAGCAGTTTAAATACTTGCAGGAGCCAGGTGCAGTGGCTCATGCCTGTAATGCCAGCACTTTGGGAAGCCGAGGCAGGCAGATCACTTGAGGTTGGGAGTTCAAGACCAGCCTGACAAACATGCAGAAACCCTGTCTCTACTAAAAATACAAAATTAGCCGGGCATGGTGGTGTACGCCTATAATCCCAGCTACTCAAGAGGCTGAGGCAAAAGAATTGTTGGAACCCAGGAGGCAGAGGTTAAAAAAAAAAATAATAATTGCAGGCTGGGTATGGTGGTTCATACTCGTAATCCCAGCACTTTGGGAGGCTGAGGCTGGCAGACTGCTTGTACTCAAGAGTTTAAGGCTAGTCTGTGCAACATGGCAAAACCCCGTCTCTATAAAAAAATACAAAAAAAATATCGGGGCATGGTGGTATGTGCCTGTAGTCCCAGCTACTCAGGAGGCTGGGGTGGGAGGATGGCTTTAGCCCAGGAGGTAGAGGTTTCAGTGAGCTGAGATTGCACCACTGTGCTCCAGCCTGGGCAACAGAGCCAGACCCTACCTCAAAAAAATAAATAAGATAAACAAAATACTTGCAAATATTTGTAAATACTATGTTCCAGGAACTCTTCTAGGGTATGTTACATATATTAATTCATCTAATCTCTGCAACAACCATTAAGTATCGTTACTTCCATCTACACAAGAAAAAAAAAACTGACAGAGTGGTTAAATCGCTTGCCCAAGGCCACAAAGTGAATCAGCATGACATGTTCCTTGAAGATTTGAAAGCAGTTACCTGTGAAATTTATCAATGACTGGTGTTCATTTGAGTAAGAAATTCTTTGTTAATTTTAAAAATAAAATCCTAGAACAGTAGTTTTCAAAATGTAGTCCTCAGACCAGCAGCCTTGGCACCACCTGGAAACAGACCTACGGAATCAGAAGCTCTGTGGTGGGTCCCAGCAATTGGCATTGTAACAGCCCAGATGATTCTGGCAAGGGTTCATGTTTAAAAACCACTGAGCTAGAAATATAATAACCACATTACTCAAAAACTTGGGGGAAGAGGCCAGGCACCACGGCTCATACCTGTAATCCTAGAACTTTGGGAGGCTCAGGTGGGTGGATTGCCTGAGCTCAGGAGTTCAAGACCAGCCTGAACAACATGGAGAAACCTCGTCTCTACTAAAATGCAAAAAATTAGCCAAGCATGGCAGCGGGCTGTAATCCCAGCTACTCTGGAGGCTGAGGCAGGAGAATCCCTTAAACCCAGGAGGCGGAATTTGCAGTGAACTGAGATCATGCCACTGTCCTCCAGCCTGAGTGACAGAGAGACACAGTCTCAAAAAAAAAAAAAAAAAAAAAGCTCGGGGGAACACAGCTGATCCAAAAGGTAAGAACAGGCTGTGTGCGGTGGCTCACACCTGTAATCCTAGCACTTTAGGAGGCCGAGGCAGGTGGATCACCCGAGGTCAGATGTTCAAGATTAGCCTGACCAATATGGTAAAACCCCGTCTCTACAAAAAATACAAAAATTAGCCAGTGTGGTGGTGTAAGCCTGTAATCCCAGTTACTCAAGAGGCTGAGACGAGAATTGCTTGAACCCAGGGGGCAAAGGATGCGGTGAGCTGAGATTGTGCCACTGAATTCCAGCCTGCGTGACAGAGTGAGACTCTGTCTCAAAAAAACAAACAAACAAAAAAATGGTGGGGCGATTTAAAGCTTGGAACTGGAATCTTCAGGAGGGTTTTTTGCCTTTGTTTGCAAAGCTCTTCTTTCTCTGGGGAACTG
>CAUYQU010086667.1:0-18991 GCA_963574635.1 Cheracebus regulus
ACAATCACATATTAAAATATCATCCTAGTGCATATTAAGTTTTCAGTGAAAGTTACTTGTTCTTATCAATTTTTCTAAGTTTTCAAGTGAGGGTAACCATTATCCAAATTGGTGATTTTTTAAAAATTAAAGAGTACCATCCTTCTCAGCAAACTGACACAAGAACAGAAAATCAAATACCGCATGTTCTCACTCATAGGCTATTATTCTTACTAATAATATAGCCTAGTTCAGTAATCCTATTTTCTACCACCATTCACTTTTTGCTTAGAATATCCTCTCTAGCACTACTCTATCTTCTAAATTCAATCACACCCACAGTTCTACTGTGTTCTTGCACTTCTCCAGTTTTACTATGAGTTCTCCAGTTTTACTATGAGTTCTTGCACTTCTCCAGTTTTACTCCAGTTTCTATACCCCTACCAAAACATAGTGCTATGGGGTCAGTTTCTAGTGGACCTTGAAAATCTGGACATAAAGTTGCTAAAACCCAAATTTGCTCAAGGAGCATTCTTGCTGGGAATTCTGACACTTGTCAATTATGTTTTATAATCAGTGTTTGGAAAGGACTTTTCCCTAATCTAAGACATTTTGCCTGAATTGAATGTGTTTTTAAATCACTGTTTACTAATATTGATCCATTCAGATCAATGCTTGTCATGCATTTCCCTGCTACAAATTATTACAGTTCAGCAGGACCCGAACCAGCACAAAGCTATTTTTTCCCCAGGTGTAGAACAATACTGACAAATATTCCAAATGGATTCCATCTGATAACAACATGAAAGCAAAGGGCTAGTATAATCTCTGAAGCTCATATATACCCATGGATAGAAAGCAAATCCCTAATTAATATGTGCTTTAAAACACTGTTTTGTGAACAAGACCCAATCTCAGAGTAAGTTAAAACAATTTAGGATTTTGTCTTCAGTTGAGTAATGATCAGGAGAAACAAGACAGTACTATACAAAGTTGCTGTTTCAGATTCAAAGATGCCTTTGTGAGGCTTGTGTTTATGGGCTATAATAAATTGAGAAACATTTTTAAATGCTGGTAGCCTAAAATATCTCTTAATAAAAATAGAGAGTTTAGTTTATGACCAGCCTGGAGAACATGGTGAAACCTCATCTCTACTAAAAATTTAAAAATTAGCTGGGCGTGGTGGTGCATGCCTGTAATCCCAGCTACTTTGGAGGCTGAGCAGGAGAATCACTTGAACCTGGCAGGCAGAGGTTGCAGTGAGCTGAGATCTTGTCATTGCACTCCAGCCTGGGCAACAAGAGAGAAACTTCATCTCAAAACAACACAAACCTGAAAACAGAGTTCAGAATGTCACATCCTTCTTGGAAACATAAATGTGTGTGATGCCAAAGTGTGCCCAGGGTTATGCTGAGGGTTAGGTGTACTGGGTCTTTCTTGCTTTGCCATAAAGAAATAACTGAGACTGGGTAATTTATAAAGAAAAGAGGTTTAATTGGTTTCTAGTTCTGCAGGGTTTACAGGAAGCATAGTGCTGACATTTTCTTGGCTTCTGGGGAGGCCTCAGGAAGCTACAATCATAAGCAAAGGGGGAGCAGGCACATCACACGGCAAAAGCAGGAGCAAGCGAGAGATATAAAGTGAGGGGGGAGGTGCCACACTCTTTTAAATGACCACACACTTTTAAATGACACAGCCACGGTTCTTGACTGGGCATTAGAAGTAGACCACCACACCTAAGTGGTTCAAGCTGGTGGCCAGAATAAGAATTTAGAGGCATCTCCCCCACTTAGCACCTCTTTGGATTTTATTTTAATAAAATAAAAACCAATCTGGTGAGAACACACTCACTATCACAAAGACAGCACCAAGCCATGAGGGAACCAACCCTGTGACCCACACACCTCCCACCAGACCTCACCTCCAGCATTGGAAAACACATTTCAACATGAGATTTGGAAGGGGATAAATCTCCCAACTATATCACTAGGTTTGTGTGCAGTTCCACCAGAAGCCACCAGCTTCTTTGGTAAGTCATTTGCACTACTGAGATTTGAGGTGGTGAAAGAGGCAGGCAAGCTCCTGTTTTTTCTCCTGGATTCCTATTGAAACTTGCTTCTCCCACTTCATGTCCATCTTTCTTTGCTGCCCCAGGTTCTGCTAGCTTCAGGTTCATAAGACATAAAAGCACCACGCTTACAAAGACTGCCCAGCCAGCTCCTACAATTGCATAAGGTCTAATCTGATTAATAATGCTATTGTTCATTATTGCAGAATACCACTCTGCAGTGGAAATCACAGCCAAGGTTGTTGACTGCGCATTGGTAGTAGAACACCACATCTAATTGGCTCAATCTGCTGGCCAGAGGTAAGAATTTAGAGGCACCTCTCCCGCTTTTATTTTAGAAAAATAAACACTTATTTTAACCAAGAACTCAATTTTGGTTGTTATTTTGGCTAAAATAAGTTTTTAACAATAGAAAGGGGGCTCCCCACATCTTGCTCTTTCCTTTAAAGAGACTGTTCAGGCATTTTCCAAATACTTTAGTGTGACCCAAAACTTACTCCATATATACACTGCTAATTGGCACATGCCAGGTGTTCTTCTTGTTCTCTGTCTGACTCTTCATTCCTGCCTCGCGTGACCTGGGGATGATGGACTGTCTTACTGACTCATCGAACCCTCCCTGCCAAGGATTTGTAAGTAAAAACCTTTGAACTTGCTTTCTATTATGGTGGTGCCTTGAATTTGTGCCTTCCATCTAAAACACAAGGAGCTGCCCCACACTGGGTTTTCTCCAGAACACTGAGGAGAAAAAAAGTTCAGCTCCCAGTGCCAGAATGATGGTTAGGAAGGCAGAAATTGGACACAGGTCAGACAGGAACCACAAGAGTGTCTGACAGTATAAACAGATTACTTGTTTGAGGGACTCCTGCCGCCCCCGGCCTCCCCTCCCCATCACAGGTAAGACAAGTAGGCATCTGGCCATCTGCCAGGTAAAAGAAGGATCCCAACCAGGCGCAGTGGCTCACACCTGTAATCCCAGTACTTTGGGAGGTCAAAGCAGGTGGATCACCTGAGGTCAGGAGTTTGAGACCAGCCTGGTCAACATTGTGAAACCCCGTCTCTACTAAAAATACAAAAAAATCAGCTGGGTGTGGTGGCACATGCGGTAATCCCAGCGACTTGGGAGGCTGAGGCAGGAGAATCGTTTGAAACCGAGAGGCGGAGGTTGCAGTGAGACGATATTGTACCATTGCACTCCAGCCTAGGCGACAGAGCGAGACTCCATCTTGGGCCAGACAGGGTAGGTGGAGGGGAAAGAAGGATCCCATGAGAGTCACACTGTAAACAGCCAAGTCCAGCTGCCCTTCATCTCCCTTTAGTAGTGTTGCTAGCAGGTATGGGTTTGGAACCCCAATTTAGTTGGGGGCTCTCAAAACACACTCATAGTGCTTTGGCTTTTTTGAAAAAACTCTCACTGATAAAACTTTCCAGAGTTTTGATAATCCAGCATCAGGTATATGTCTTTACTTTTTAAAGTTTAGAAAATTCAAGCATAGATACTGGTACAGCTAGGATAGGGCCATGGACCGAACTGCCATTTCAAATCTGATATCCTGCATAAGTTACTTCCAACCTATAAATTCCAGTTTTCAAAGACAGCCTTATCAATACCGTATGAAGGTATCCTGCTTATATATCCTGATAACCAGCTGAGAGGGTCATTCAGCGAACTGGCCTATAGTTGAAGTGGTTATTGCATATTCAATTTCAGTATTTCTATATCCACTGAATCAAAGTTACGAGCATTTAACATTAGCTTATTTAACTCTAAGGTGTACTTTTGGCATTTCCCTCCAATTCTCCAAAAGAAGACCTGTGGATGCTCACTTGTCTTAAAATCAAATAGCAAATGGATCAAAGAACTTTTGCTTCATATGCACATATCAACCTGCAGCTCACATTGATGATAAGGAAGGGGAAAAGTTGGCTCCTTGTCCAATTTACAGCATATTAATAAGCCAAAGAAAGAATAACTCTTTCGTGGTTTGGAATAGGGCACCTTCAGACATTACTCTTAAGTTAAAAACCTCATGAAATCCATAAAGAGTAACTAGAAACTTCATAGATAGTTCTTTACAACACTGTAGTATAGAATTTTTTTGCTATTCCCCATATATTGTACACTTGGCAATTCTTATGTACCAGCTAACATAATTTCCACATAAATCTAATAAGTTTTTACCAAAGAAAGCAAATTGTGACTGTGAAGAGAAAAAGGCACATGCGCACACATGGGCATGCGTACACAAAAGACCGCTGCAATAAAGATAGCAAAATAGCAAAAATTAGAAAGAAATATTTGAGACAATTCAAATGATAGTAGAATAATGATAGAACAGTGCCTGATATATATGTATATATTTAATCATCTATATACTTAATCATATATAATATATAATCAGGTACTGTTCTATCATTATTCTATTATCATCTGAGTCTATTATCATTTAGTCTAAGCACTAAACACTAATGATTAACACTTTTAATCTTTAAAACAATGTCACAACACTACAGATTTAACTTAATCCCCTGCAAAATCTAGTTGCCTTCTTGCAAAAATCACAAGCTATGATCCTAAAATTCACATGGAAATGAAAGGGACACAGAATAGCAAAAACAATGTTGGCTGAAAAATACTAAAGTTGAAGGACTTATACTTTTAAACTTCAAAACTTACTACAAAGTTACAGTAATCAAGAGAGTGTTGCACTGGCATAAGGATAGACAAATAGATTTATGGAAGACAACTGGGAGTCTAGAAATAAACTCTTACATTTATGGTCAGTTGTGACAAGGGTGTCAGGACAAATAAATGAGAATAAGAATAGCCCTTTCAACAAAGATGCTTTTATAGAAAAATTAACTTAAATGAATCATAGACCTAACCATAAGAGCTAAAACTATAAAACTCTTAGAAAAAGTATAGCAGTAAGTCTTCATAACTCTGGATTAGGTAGATAGTTTCTTAGATGCAACAAAAGAAAAAAAAATAAAAACTTTTGTGCCTCAAAAGACACCATAAAAAAAAAAAAGGAAAATACAACCCCCAGGATGGGTAAAAATGCATGAGGATCATATATCTGATAAGGAACTTGTATCCAGACTACATATAGAAATCTTATAGCTCAATTAAAAGACAATCAAACTTTAAAAATGGGCAGTCTTTGAAAAGATATCTTCTCAAAGACTATATATAAATCACACATGAAAAGAAGCCAAAACAGCATTAGTCATGAGAAAAGTATGAGTCAAAACCACAATGAGACACTGCTTTACACCCACAAGGATGGGTATAAAGAGATGGACAGTAACGAGTGTTGGTGAGGATGTGGAAAGCTGGAACCCTCTTATGTTGCTCATGGGAATCTAAATGGAGCAGCCACTTTGGAAAACAGTTTGGCAATTCTTCAGAAATTTAAACATAGATTTAATGCATGACCCAATACCACTTCTGGGTCTATACACAAATGAAATAAAAACATATATCCACTGAAAGACTTGCACATGCATGCACATATCAGCATTATTCATAATAACCTCAAATTGTAAACAAACCAAATGTCCATCCACTGAATGTATAAAGAAAATGTGGCATGTCCGTACAATTCAATGTTATTCTCCATAGAAAGGAATGAAGTGCTTAGACATGCAACAACATGGATAAACTTTTAAAATATTATGTTAAATTAACAAAATCAGAAGCAAAAGGCCAAATATTTTATACTCTATTCATATGAAATGTCCAGAATAGATAAATCCATACAGACATAATATCTAGTCACTTTTGCCAGTGGCTGGTGAGAGGAGGATTGGGGAATAACTGCTAATGGATATGGGCTTCTTGTGGAGAAAGGGTGAAAGTGTTCTGGATTTAAATAGTAATGGTGGCACAACCTTGTGCATGTTATAAAAAACACTTTGTACTCTTTGAAAGGGTGGATTTTATAATACATGAATTATATTTCAATAAATCTATTATTAAAAACCCCAACAAGATAAGAATATTGTATTTTCTCTTACGAATAATTTTTCAGGCCTAGCTCCACAATACTTGTTTGCATTGTACTTACTTACCAGTAGGTATCATGAATATTCAAACAATAATGCCCTCCTGAAACCAAATGGAAATGGCCTATAGAATACATGCTACCTATGGGCCATAGGATACACTTCTATCAAAAATTAGAAAAGCATACTTGAGACAACTCAAATGATAATAATGATAGAACAGTACCTGAAATATATGCGTATATTCAATCATATATGTTTAATCACCTATATATTTAATCATATATAATATATATTTAATCAGGTACTGGTCTATCATAATTCTACTATCATTTGAGTCATTACCATTTAGTCTAAACACTAAACACTAATGATTAACACATTTAATATTTAAAACAATGCCACAACATTATGCATTCAACTTATTCCTCCTCAAAATTTAGCTGTGTTTTGGTAAAAATCACAAGCTGATCTTAAAAAAATAAAAATATGAAAATGAAAGGGACACAGAATGGCCAAAATAATCTTGACTAAAAAATAATTCTCACAAATAAAGTAATTTATTATTTATAAAAATGTTTGTCATTTGATAAAATCCCAGCAGCCAATCTACTTGCACATATGCTCACAAATCGGGACTGAGTAACTGAGAATCACTGACACACAGCAGGGCAGGTTGGTAGTCCAGGCACCGCCAAGCAATACTAGATCAGAACTTGAGCGTGTATATAATCCAATCGGTTCCACACTGGGGATCATCAATATTCCCCGTGAAGTTTACAAACACCAACTCAAGGGACTCTCTGGATCAGCTGAAATGGAATCTCTTCAGGCAGGTCTTGGACAAGTGGGAGCTTAAATATTCCAGTAGCAATCAACAGAAGAGCAGCCAGGTCTGAAAACCATTTTTCTCCATCCTCATCCTTCACCTTGAGACATCTCTAGAGGGCACTATTCCAGAATCTTGAGACTGTAACCCCCCTGTAGCACCCCATTCCAGTATAGAAAACCCATTGGTCAAGAAAGGAGCCGACTTGTCTACTAATAATTTGATCCTGTGGTAGTTTAGAGCCATTTCTCCTTATTGATGGCTATCAGCAAAGCTTGGCGCATAGCTCATGGATTTCTCCTTCTGCTGCAAACTGTTATAAATGCCTTTAATATGCTTCCCCCACTGCATATGATTTTGTTCCTCACATAGTCTAAATATCCCCCAAAATTAGTAGTAGCCCCCAAAATATTATAATTTTACTCACTCAAAACAGATGCATTGAACATATATAAATGTTTGGATTAAATAAACTCAGCTTCAAGAATTTCTGGAAAGATTTATTGTTTGATTTCAAAAATTCTTCAGCTCGTCTTCATAAGTGGGTTGCATAACTCAATTTTTCTAAGGAAGTCATGCTTTTTTTTTTCTTTAAATGCTTTCCTAGATCGTTTCTGCCAGGACTACAGCTAGGGAACAAGAAAAATAAATGTAAATTGCTTAAAATTCTGTGAAGCCATATATTGAAAGAATCTTTCATATACATCACTTTACGACTGAAAACACTTGTGATGTGGTAAAGCAGAGCCTACGTCCATCGAGCAGACTAAGAAGTACACCCAGAGAGGTCAATGCCTTCCCGGAGATCAGCCACCAAGACCAGAAAATGGGTTTTCCTAACTCTGGGTCTCAAACTTGGCTGCTTTAAAAACTCCCCAGTGCCCAGGCCATACACCAATCCAAGTATTGTAAATCTGACTTCTGATAATATGACAAAAGCATGTGCACCTTTTAACCCACTCCCTAATGATTCTAACATGTAGCCAAGGTTAGGAAGCACTGCCCTACCTCTTAGCCCAGAGACTCCTCACTGCCAAAGAATGATTCCCAAGTCTCACTCTACAGCTACTAGGAGAGAGAGGTGGACTACACTCATGAAGATGTATTTTTTTCTAAGACAGTGCTTAATTAGGAAGATGGTTCCTTTCCCACCATGGGCACCTGATTCAATGGGCTAACCAGCACCAGTGACAGCACAATTCATTGCCCTGATCATTAAAATGATATGCCACCCTCAGCGAAGCAGATAATCCATCCCTTTTCTCTGTAGAGTTATGTGATATATGAAAAGATATTACATTTATATAGGCAAATTGAAGTTTCTACTCCTAAACAATATCTCCATAGAGAAAAAATTTGGTTTTAGGTTAAAGATACGGCTTGTTTAATAAAATGCTTTACTAAGTTTTCTGACTTTGAGCTATTACTTGCAAATTGGGTTCATTTTCTAGCTGGCTGCTGCTTTGAGGAAGTCATGCCAAAGCTCAACTTCTTTGCTTCATTATCTGAGAAAGGGCAAACTAATCAAAATATCTGCCCACAAGTTCTGCCTCCCTGAGATGTGAGGAAGCTGAATTAGATAGCATCTATGGGTTCATAGGCAAATATCTATGAAAATAAGATGTCCCATTTTATTGAAAATTTCTCACTTAAACATAATTCTAGATAACTCACAGAGCCATATGATTCCAAGGAAAAGCCAAGATCTCGTTAGAAAGAGAATGTTGGCTATTCATTGTTTTAGTGGATATTTTACAAGAAGCATTTTATTAATTTAATAAATACTGGAAAATAAAGATTATATCTACAGAGTATGGAGTTAGTCCAAAGAAGGTTATTTGTTCCACCAGGGCTCTTTCTACATTACATAGATCCCTACGGAAATAAAAATCTCTGACTTGGAGCTTCCCTTCTGTGATGGGCATGATTTGAAGCTGAACAGAAAATAAGGAAGGCAACTACATATGATCCTTAACTCTTACGTGATTGGGGTAAGTGTTCCTTTAACTGCTAAGTTATTCGGAATGAGTTCTATCTCAGAAAATCTAGGAGTCTAAATCTGACAGAGGAGAAAGGAAAAACTCATAAAGGGATGTGTGGTGGGATGGGCAGAAATAATCAGGAGGGCTTATGGAGGATGTGAGATGAGAGCTAGAGTTTGATAGGGAAAGGAGAGAAGGAGAACTGGAATGAGGAGAATGCTAGTCCTGGAGGCGGAATGTGTACGAGGATCATTGGTTACAGGAGATTCGGTTCTGGGGGCTGTGGCAGATGAGGTGGGATTTGAAGGGTCATTGATGTCTATGGCATAATGGAATGCGGCAGCCATTGGAATCCACAGCCCTGAGTTTAGAAACTCAATTTTAGCAATTTACCAACTACAAGAAAAAGTACTTAAATCTTGATTCTTAGGATGTTTATCTGCAGTCATGAGTATGTAACACCTGGTTCCCTGTCTTCACCATGAATTCTTCTCCCCTCTTGACATCCCAAGAAATAGGGAACCATGAAATCCTTTTGACCCAATGCACTTTGACCCAAAGTACCCAAAAACCAAAATACAAAGCAATTAATCAATTATTATAGGCTACTTTATAACCTAACTGAAGTCACCAACTTCATCAGAACAAAGGTGATATAGAAATCCCAAGGGAAAGGAATGGCTGAATTTTTAAAATCTGGTTTGACTTCTACTTCACAAAACACTAGATTATTTCACTAGATGATTTCAGCCACTCCATCCCCTACTGGAGCTCTGATTAAAAATACAATATGTCAACAATGACTAATTACAGCTTTAATGAGTCTATTGTTTACTTCTTGGCAGTAACCTAATCGACTGACCATGTTTCAAACTCATCTAAGTGTTTTCCAGTATAAAACATTTATAATTTTGTCTTTGTTGAGTTTCACTCCCCAGCTGTTACTGGTGAGAAAAGTCATCATTAGCACAAAGATACTTACAGCTATGATCACCTTTCCTGCTGTTTGGTGCATTTTAAAGTTTAATCAGAACAGAGCAGAAGGTAGATTCTTGGTGCCTCACTTAGAGCCTGCTAAGGTTCTGACACCAGTGAGTGCCATTCCCAATTCTGCAATATTCTTTAACTTTCAAATTCGTGATTTTTTTGATTAATTGCAATTTGTGGCTGACAAAAATCATGAAATATACACTTATAAAAAGGTTACTACTTAGAATTTTGCATTATGGTTTTTGCTCAACTTTTTCTCAAGTTGGGAAAGGGACTTTCACATGGAAACATCTTCTGTTGACTGCTAATATTCACAGTGACTGTTCTTGCTGAAAAAAGAAACACAAATTTAGCAATAAAATAGAATAAAATAAAATAAACTTCAAGAATTGTAGTTCTTACAAACTAAGACTTGTTATAAGACAGTTGTTATGAAATAGCTTTGCCTGTATTTTCCAGATTTAATCTGAAAAGAAAGTTTGTGGAACTCAGAAAGGATACAGACTAATGTGTGTTACATCTCATCTCTGTAAAGTCACCACCCAGAAACCTATTCCCAGCCAGGAAAAAACATGACAATTTCAATTAAAAAGTGACATGTTAGTTTCTGATATTTTTGAACAAAAGGACACATATAACTTACTATATTAAGTCAAACACTAAAAAGTAAATGTTAACATTTTCGTGGAAAAAAAGCCACAAAAAGCTATCTATCACAAAGAATAGATTTTCTGTATTTGACTCTTCCAGTTTATTGAAGGTCTAGTCTCAAAGAAATTCTTGGGAATCATTTTACACCTCCAATGTTGACAAATGCTCTTCCTAACTCATTTCCATTAATTTTTAAAAGGAAAATCCAAATCCAAATTTTATTTTATAAGTTTCCGATAACCTAAACTGCAAGTGGTGGAGGGGCAGAAAAGGGGTTTTTTAAATAGCTAAACTCAGAGTTTTCCCACTGGAAACTGAGCCCAGTTTGGTAGGTGTTATTATCACAACAAAAGGCATAATTATGAAAACTAAATGCTTTCATATTAGATTTCAAGCATATAAATTGTAATGCATAGAAGAACAAAATAGAAATGTTTCACATTTGCTCTATGAATACATTAAGTTCAATATATCATTGCATGTGACTATGAGAGGGTTCATATTTTAGAAGAGTGTCAGCATTGTCGTTCTCTGATAATATTACTCAGTAGTTAATCATCTAGTTCATATTTACATGATAATGAACACAGGCAAATATAAGGTTCATTATCTTTCTCCTAATCAAGTAAAGGTTGGGACTATGATGTTGTAAACCTTAAAATCTTCCAGCATCATCTGAAAGAGCTCATTTTCCCTAGGATCTAAAATGGAAACTACTTTTATAAATCCAACTAAAGAGAAGATGCTTTTGTTGAATACTCAAAAATGTCAGCAAATGAAATCCTTTATTGCATGGTATACAAGTTTATATTTTCTTAAGCAATGCGAATAAATAGGATAAAATAGGAGGAATGAGTATAAAGATGCAAGCTACAACATTTTCTTCTAAAGCATAACAGCATCGACTGGGTTATATGAGGTTTATTGATTACAGAGGATGGGCAGGGTCATAATGAGTGCACGTGCACACACATCTGCATATATGCCCACATGTGCACGCATGAATGCACACACATGAACATATGAGCATACGCAATATACACAGGCACATCAAGCGCGGGCCCATCATTTAGCTCCTGCATGTACTTTTTCTATTTATATGCCAGTCTTCTATTTAACCTGATTGTATCAGAAGATATGTCTATTTTGAATGTTTATGGAGCAAGCCAGAAATATATACAATATATAATACAAATTTTATGAATTATACAAATTTGAAATTTTCAATATGCATAATTCAAAACAAGAGAGCGAGATGCTCTTTTTTATTGGGAATTTGATACAAGTTATCCAATATGCAAAAGCTACTCTACCTCTAAAGAGCACAGTGGGTACTATGGAAATGATTCCTAGGTCCCTTTACCTGGGAGTAAGGTGGAATTATTTCCTGGATAGGCAGAAGAAGAGAAAGTTTTTGCAAAAGGTGTGAGTGGGTAGGTAAGACAGCACATACCATTAGCGTTGTTAAGTGAACTCTGACAGATTACCCAGGTGGACACCTTATGAGGCTGAGCATTAAATGTGGAACAGGGCACTTCAAAAGGAAAGATCAAAAAGTTTCCTGGGGACTGTATATAGTTAATGGTCTCTCTGGTTTCTGCCTTTGATAAAAACTAGTACAGCAAACACATTTATGAAACCTTTGGATGTAGAACGCTAAACCCAGGAGAGGGAAGAAAACGAAGGAAGAAAATGGAAATATATGTGCAGTAGCTTAAAAACATTTGAAAAGCAATAATTATGATGTCTTAGGTAAGAAATTCAAGAGTGGGTTTTATCACTGGAATTAGAGTTCACAGTATACTTGTAGCATAGCTTCTTTTATGAAACAAAGATACTAATCTTCCCTTAGATTGGCTGATTTACTCATTAATTCACCCAGAAAACATTTATCAGGTGCTAATATGCATTGGGCACAGCGTTTATTCTGAAGATTACATGACGCATCCTAAAAGGCTCTACTGCTGTCTTTCCAGCAAGACCACTGTAACAGTTGAAACAGCCACGTGCCCTGGTCTGCTCAGCACAGGCCCAGCTGACATCCCCCATTCTGTAAGTGGCACTCACTTGCACTCTCAGAAAGGCCCTGCTTTGGCCTCGTTAGTCATTGCAACTAATAAGAGCCTCCTAACTTGTCTCTATGCCTCCAGTTTTGCCCTTCCCCCATCCATTCTCCACATAACAAGCAGTTATCTTTAAAAAAAATCTAAGTCAGATCACATTACTGTTCGGCTTAATATTTTCCAGTGGCTTCCCATCAAACTAAAAATAGAACCTAAAGCCACTTGTCTGGCTTACAAAAGCCAAAATCTGGGTCTGGCTAGTTCTCTGCTAATTCTCTTTGCCCTCTGTTGTTATATTCCTTGAAGGAGTCAAGTTTCATCCTGCCTCAGGGCCTTTGCACTGTCTGTTCTCTCTGTCTGAACTTTTCTTCTCCCCAGCTTTCATAAGCTGACTCCTAATTATCATTCAGTTCTCAGTTGAATTGTTTCTTCCTCAGAAAGATCTTGAAGAACCCTATATCTAAAGAAGGCCCTCATTCATGTTCTATGGCTTCACCATATTTTAATTCTTTTTGTAGCCCTTCTCCCCAGCTGACATCTGTCTTCTTGTTCATTATCACTTGCTTTTCCCTCTAGGATGCAAGCTCCAGAAGGCAGAAGCTTTGGACATCTTGTTTACAGGGTCTAGCTCAAAATAAGTGTTCAGCAAATGTTTGCTAAAAACAATAATATAAGCCCTGTTGGATCTAATTCAGTGTGGTTGAATAATAAAGACTACTGGTCTTGGAGAACTTCAGGGTGTACATACAAGGAAACCGAATACTGCATTTTATATAAGAAAAAGTATCTTTACTCAAAGGTGCCTTGCATGTTGAATCCCAAGAAGAACCCAATCTAAAACTCACAAATATAAAACTATAGAATTAAGGGACTCTATCATGAGGTCAAGATATCGAGACCATCCTGGCCAACATGGTGAATCCCAGTCTCTACTAAAAATACAAAACTTAGCTGTGTGTAGTGGCAGGCACCTGTAGTACAGCTACTCGGGAGGCTGAGGCAGGAGAATCACTTGAACCCGGGAGGCGGAGGTTGCAGTGAGCCGAGATTGTGCCACTGTACTCCAGCCTGCATGACAGAGTGAGACTCCATCTCAAATAAATAAATAAAAGAAAAACACCAGAATTAAGGGGCCTAATGAATAAGTATATACTTTTCAATAGTATACTGAACCCTGTCTGCATTTAAGACAGTAAATTACTTAATACTTACTTTTACTTCCATGGTTTTCAGAACCATGCCCAGTAAAAATATGTGATGGATTTTAATGAGGTACTGGAACGGGTCTTATTTAGGTGCTCAAGAGTAAGATTACTGAAGAGGGAATTCTACTCAAGCATCAGTGGAATGGAATTTGAGTGGAATCAGTGATTCCACTCAAACATCACTGGCTCAAATGTTTACTTCTACCTTGTATGCAAGGCTGTTAATGGAGCGACACAACACCTTGGACATCTCCCTTCGATGATATGTATTAGATAATACAAATAATTTGTACTTTAAACAAAAACAAGAATCATGTTAAATCAGGGGTCCCCAATCCTTGGGCCAGGGACCTTTACTGGTCAGTGGCCTGTTAGGAACTGGGCTGCACAGCAGGAGGTGAGAAGCTGGCCAGCAAGCAAAGCTTCATCTGTATTTCCAGCTGCTTCCCACGGCTCCTATTACCTCCTGAGCTCCGCCTCCTGTCCAATCAGGAGCAGCATCAGATTCTCACAGGAGCATGAACTCTATTGTCAATGGTGAATGCAAGGGATCTGGGTTGCACACCTCTTACGAGAATCTAATGCCTGATAATCTTTCACTGTCTACCATCACCCCTAGATGGGACAGTCTAGTTGCCTGAAAACAAGCTCAGGGCTCCCACTGATTCTACATTATAGTGAATTATAAATTTATTTCATCATATATTACAATATAATAATAATAGAAATAAAGTGTACAATACATGTAATACGTTTGAATCATCCCCAAGCCATCCCCCTACCCCAGTCTGTGAAAAAATAGTCTTCTATGAAACCAGTCCCTGGTGTCGAAAAGGCTGGGGACCACTGCTTTAAATGGATAAATATGGCTAGTATTTTAAGAAAATTCAAGAAAACATTATCATTAAAGGATGTAAATAACTCACGTTATATGTAAACTAAGGATGAAGCTTGTATGGTGCCATTATTTTTATTTTGGACTTGATTCTTCAGCAGCCGATAAATTGTTCTGTAAGAAACTGAACTCTGAGAGCAGGTCCGCCTGTGGACAAATTTCAGCTACATTGAGTTCTCAGAACCTGTACTGTAGAGATCTAAATGGAAATTTTATACTTAATTATTTTCTTAATCTCTATATATTTTTAAAATAAAGGTTATGCTTGATCTCATTACTCCCACAACCACCTAAACTAAGCCTTTTATTGATTCTCAGAGTAGCTGTAAAGAGGCACAACATATTTGTTGAATGGATAATGGAAAAGACACAAAGGAAGAGTTGGAATAGGACATATTTCTACCAATGAAAATCCTAAATGGGAAAGGAGGAGAACAAGAAGCTTACTAGAATGAAGTCAATAGGCACGTGGAAATACACTTAAGAATGGAAAAGTGTGTATGTGGGTGGGTGGGTGGTAGGGGGTCTGAAGCCAAAGCCCATGTCTTCCCTGTCTTACAATTTTGTTCCTGGCTGACTCTAAAGATATTGTAACAATTTCTAAATATATGTATTGTAACTGGATTTAGCCCATGTTTGTTGAACTCTTAAAATTCTAAAGACTAATGTAAATAATTAACCTGGGAAAAACCTCTCTGCCCATTACCAGTGGCATGTTATTGAATGTCTAGCACTTTGACTAATCCCCAAAGTTAAAGCTATGTGTTGAAACAGAATGCAGTAAATGGTGGGGAGTAAAGGAGAAATATCAAATTGTTCATCAAGAAGTTATAAAGACATATTGGCATTACTGGATTCTAGATGTGAAAGAAGCCACAAGCAAAAAGCTACACAAAAAACACAAATGAAAGTGGACTGAAGAAAGGATAATGTGAGGTGAAAAAACATTAGATGTGAGATAGTGAAAGGTCTAGGCTGGACAAAAGGGAATTTTATACACTAACAAAAACTACACATCATTCCAAGCTTAAACAGGTAGTCCATCCAAAAGTGGATAAAGGTTATTACTAACAGTAATACCCATAAAAAGAACCCACTGTGTGTAAAGCATGCAGGATTGTGATACTTCCAAAAAAGACAGATC
This sequence comes from Cheracebus regulus, assembly GCA_963574635.1. NCBI lineage: Eukaryota > Metazoa > Chordata > Mammalia > Primates > Pitheciidae > Cheracebus > Cheracebus regulus. Next base: position 15,815 of record CAUYQU010086667.1, read on the forward strand.
GAGAAACTTCATACCAATTATTAGGATTAGCAAAAACACTAAGAAGTTAACCTAGTATCCGTTTCTCTTCTTTCACAGTATTTAGAGAAAGCTGTACTTAGAATTTACATGTTGCTGTCACAGCATTATCTTTTGAATTCTGGGCCAAGACCCAAGTCCAAACTACTGGAATCAATAAAATTGTGGTTTCATGGATTTTTTTATATATATAAAGCAAGTCCACAACTTGTCATAGACTGCCAGGCATCAAGTTCTCCCTGAAATTCACTGGACTTTATAAAGTTCTTTCTCATCTACTTATTGCTGAATGTTAAGATTTTAAGTTCAGTTGCTCTTCTAAAGATGCTTCTGGATGGATTGAGATTGTCAAAATTAAAAAAAATTTGAGATCCCATTGCAGTTCTGTGGTGTATGACTTCATAACTGTGCCCTCACTGATACAATGCCAAATTACTCAGAACACAGCATATCCTCAGTTTTCAAAAAGAACGTCAAGACAGTTCAATCAACCTTTACTGAACATCAGCTATATGCAAGAGACTTTCAAAATTGCTTTAAAGATGGAGACAGACAGAAAGAGCTAAGCCAGGAATAGAATTTAGTCCTACTCTCCGCCTTGAACGTATGCCTCAAATTTACAGGAAGATAATATTATCAGGAAATGACCTTGAAACAGATACTCACATTGTGTTCTCTGCTGCAGAAACTAGAATGGTTTTGTGGTCTGTCTACATCCTGCATCTCAAAACACACATCCATAAAGGAAGAGAAACAAGATAGTTGGCATGTGCAGGAACAAGATATTCACCCCTAGTGTTTTAAGTCAGTTCTTTCATTTTAGTGGCACATCAAGACATGGATATGACACACACACAATTTGAGGAGAATGATAAGGTTAATTAGCAAAAGACACTACTTCCTTTATCCTGAAATCACAACTTGTAATTATACCCTTTCAACTATTTTTTTAAATAAGCCCTTCATGCTCAGGTACTCTAAGGCCTGTGAACCAACAAACACAAAATCCAGAACTACCTTGTAAAGGCTTTCATAGAGATCACAGAAACTTGAGCTCAAATAAATTTGATCTGTTTGGTTTCTCTTGACTGGTTCTCTCTAGAAGGCATTTTGGCTGAGATAACCATCCGCTGAGAAATAGAAACAGCTATTCTGAATCATTTTCCAAATTATAAATAGCATGAAGAAAGGTGAAATCTTAAAATTATGCCATATTGAGAAGTATCCTTACCAAGAATTTTGGGTTAAACATGTAGTTTGAATCCTAGCTCCTCTTAATATTAACTAAGTGGCTTGAACAATTTCTTTAACCTGGGCCTCAGATCCCTCCTGTATACGTAGGAATTTATAGGGTCATCCAGTATATTTGAGGCACCTGGCGCACCACTTAGCCAGATCTTGAGTAGGTGGAAATGCTCTCTTGGTACTAAGTACTGTCTGCAACCATTCCTTTGCAACCTTTGCATTTCTTTGTAATAAGTGTTGCAACTGCAAACACTCATTAAAAACGTTTCTCATTTTGTGCATTAAACCCAAACAATGACTGCAATAAAGAACTCTGTTGTTAGTCAACCTGTATTTATCTGAAACACAGAATGCTCAAGTCCTGTGAAGAGAAGTAGCATAAAATATAAGGCTTGCTCTAAAGGGTTTACAATTTAAGAACTGATTTTTGGGTGATCACCAAAATATTAAGTAAAAATAGTTGTATAGATTTGTCATTGCACTCACTGAATTGTACATTTAAAATGGGTGTTTTTTGTGTGTAAGTTATTCTTCAATTAAACACAATCAGAGAAAAAATACTATTGCCCAAGTACAATGCTTGGAGATTCTGATGAAATTGGTCTGGTGTGTGTAGCTTGGGCATGGGCAGTTTTAAAATAGTTTTAAGTGATTCCAATGCAGAAAAAAAGGGGAGAAAAAAGCAGACAAACGAGATGCAGAATAGGGTGGATAATAATTTATTCATGCCAGGTTTAGCCAATAAAATTCAGGACACTGAGTTAATTTGAATTTCAGATGAGACACCAATTAATTTTTAGTGTAAATATGTCTCAAATACTGCTCATTTAACTGACGTTCTGTATTTTATTTGGCAACTCTAAATGGTATGCTAATTTTTGTGCAAAAAAAGGTAAAAATTATGTGTGCATCTAATTGTTTTTATATGCATAAGATAGATTTTGCAGGTTTGCTTCTGGGTAGATGAACTACGGCAGGAGACAAGGAGGAAAAAGACTGTTTTACTGTATTCTTTGGTGCCTTTTGAATTTTGAATCACATAACCATATTACATATTTTTAAAACAAACACTATTATAAAGTTGAAAAATAAGTAATTACTAACAGGAGCTAAAAATCAATATAAGGAAACAAACTTAATAATACACGTGATACACTTAGCAAATCAAACCAATAGAAGTTTGCCCAAACATTTTATTCTATTCCATTCTGATTTTCTCAGTGTAGTTAGATGTATATAGAATATTAACAAGCACTTGTTGAGTTGCCAGACTATCACTCATATTAATATTAGCAACCTCCTGTTGCATTGCACTTTCATAGATTAGTTAATTGAATCTTCAAAATAATCCTCAGAGGTTTTGCAAATGAAAAGGCTAAAACTCAGAAAGGGTAAATAATGTGCCCAAGACCACACAACTAATGAGTAGCAGTCCTGAAGTTTGAAGGTCTATCAAAATCCACAGCCTTTTGCTTTTAAATACAACACAACACCTCTTTTTTGGAATATGTATTTCTAAAGAGTCAAAAAATTGGTCTTTAGGCATGAATATCAATGCAAAAAGTAAAAGCACTGAATAAGCCCCTTCATATATTATGCCAACATCAGTCCCTGAGCTATTAAACATGACACACTGGTAAAAAAAAAAAAAAAAAAAAAAAAACTATATTCTGAGGCCAGGCACGGTGGCTCATGCCTGTTATCCCAGCACTTTGGTAGGCCCAGATGGGCCGATCACTTGAGACAGGAGTTCCAGACCAGCCTAACTAACCAACATAGTGAAACCTCATCTCTACTAAAACTACTAAACATAGTTGGGCATGATGGCTTGCGCCGATGGTCCCAGCTACCCAGGAGGCTGAGAGAATTGCTTGAACCTGGGAGACTGGGAGACGGAGGTTGCAGTGAGCCGAG
>CAUYQU010086670.1:0-24215 GCA_963574635.1 Cheracebus regulus
GTACACTGTATTCAGACCTTTCTTATAGGCAAGGACACACAAAGACTTAACATAATGGGATGGAGGTAGATCTACCAACCTAATGGAAAGAAAGAAAAAAAAAAAACAAAACCAGATTTGAACTCAGACCTGAAACAAGCAAATTTAATAAATATTTACAGAACCTACCACGCCATATCCAGAAAACATATATTTTTTCAATATTATACCTATTCTAAAAGTGATCACATAATAGGAAATAAATCACTTTTTAGTAACTGCATAAGCATTCTACAGATTTAAATGAAATCTTGAGCAATAGAGCAAGATTTTCGTTCTCTCTCCCTCTTTCTCTTTCTTTTTTCTCTTTTATTCTACTTCTTTCTCTTAAAAAAAAAAAAACTTCCTCTCTCTCTTTCTCTCAAAAAAAAAACTAAGAGATAATTAGTTCAAAATTAATAGTAGTTATTAAATACATTACTAGATCTTGTTATTTAATGTGTTAGTAAAGAGGCATATATATTACTATATCACAAAAAAAAATTTTTAAATAATAGCAAGTATCTTCTAAGACTACAATAAAATAAATCTAGAAATCAGGAACAAGAGAAATTTTGAAAACTGTACAAGTAAATGAAAATTCAATAATATGTCCCTGAATTACCATTGGATCAATGAGGAAATTAAGAATAATTTTAAAAAAGAACAAATGAAAATGGAAGACAACCTAAAAAAACTATAGGATAAAGCAAAAACAGTGCTAAAGGGAAATGTATAGCAATAAATACTCAGAAGTAGAAAAATTTCAAATAAACAACCTAATTATGCACCTCAAGGAACTGGAAGAGCAAGAACAAATAAAACTCAAAAATAGTAGAAGAAAAGAAAGAACAATGATCAGAGCAGAACTAGCTAAAATAGATACAAAAATACAATGGATTGACGAAATGAAAACTTGTGTTTTTAAAAAGATTTTAAAAAATATATATACTGCTAGCTAGTTTACCAAGAAAAACAGAGAGCAGACCCAAAATAAACAGACCAATATTAAAAGACACTCCCAGGTTCAAATGGCGTTGCTTCAAAATTCTATCAAACAGATGATGAAGAATTAACACCAATTCTGTGTCAATTATTTCAAAAGTTGAAGGGTGTGGGAGATTCTTTCAATTTATTCTGTGAGGCCATCATTACCCTCATAGCAAAACCAGAGAAAGTCTCCAAAGAAAGAGAGAGACAGGAAGGAAGGAAGGAGGGAGGGAAGGAAGGAAGGAAGGAAAATTACAGGCTAATATTACTGATGAAAATAGACATAGAAATCCTTAACAAAATACTTGCAAACCAAATCTATCAACACATCAAAAGATAATCTATCTAATCAAATGGGATTTAGCTCAAGGATGCAAGGATGGTTCCGCATACCCAAATAAATAAATCAATAAATGTGATGCATTACATCATCAGAATAAAGGAAATAAACCATATGATCCTCTCAATAGGTACAGAAAAGTCATGTGACAATATTCAACATCTCTTCATGATAAAAACTCTCAACAAATTAGGTATAGAAGGAGCATATCTCAACATAATAAAGATCATATATGACAAACCCACAGATAGTATTATAGTGAATGGGAAAAAAACTAATAGCCTTTTTTCTAAGAACTAGAACAAGACACAAATGTCAACTTTCACCTCTCCTATTTACTATAGTACAGAGAGCCCTAGCCAGAGCAACCATGAAAGAGAAAGATCTAAAAGGCATCCTACTTTGGAAAGAGAAAATTAAATAGTCTCTCTGCAGGTGACATGCTTTAAGATATAAAAAAACCTAAAGATGACAAAAATCTCTTAGAGCTGATAAATGAATACAGTAAAGTTGCAGAATACAAAATAAATAAACAAAATCACTAATGTTTCTATACACCAATAATGATGTAACTGAAAAAAATTAAGAAAGCAATCTTATTTACAATAGCCACAAGAACACCTAGTAATAAATTTAAGGAGGTAAAAGACCTCTATGTTAAAAACGTGATGGAAATTATTAAAGGGGACAAAAACAAATGGAAAGACATCCCATGCTCATTAATTGGAAGAATTAATATAATTTAAATGACCATATTACTCAAAGAAATCTACAGAATGAATGCAATCTCTATCAGGATACTAATGACATTCTTTACATATATAGAAAAATACTCTAAAATTTGTATTAAACCACAAAAGAACCTGAATAGAAACATTAATTCTGACTCAAAAGAGCAAAACTGAAACATTAGACTACCTGACTTCAAAATGTAGTGGGAAATGATAGTAACCAAAACAATGTAATATTGATATAAAACCATACACATAAACCAATAAAACAAAGTAGAGAAACCAGAAATAAATTCACATATTAACAAACAACTTATTTTAAACAAAAGCATCAACAGCACAAATTGAGGAAAGAATACCCTCTTCAAAAAAATCATTATGGAAAAACTAGATATTCATTTAAGAAACAATATAATTAGACCCCCCTCTCTCACCATTAAGAAATATCAACTCAAAATGGATTAAAGATTTAAAGGTAATGCCTGAAACTTTATAATTGGTAAAAGAAAACATAGAAAAAATGTTCCAGGACATTGGCCTAGGCAGCTATTTTATGGCTAAGATCTCAAAAACACAGGAAATAGAAACAAAAATAGATAAATGTAACTAAAATATACTAAAAAGTTTCTACACAGCAAAGAAAACAATCAACAGAGTGAAGAGACAAACTGTGAAATAAGGGGAAATATTGGCACACTATCTTCCAATAAGTCTACTATCCAAAATATAAAAGGAAATCAAACTATCCAACAGGAAAAGAGAAAATCAAACAAATAATCCCATTAAATAGTGGACAAAGTATCTGAATAGACATTTCTTTAAAAAGACATAAAAATGGCCAAGAGGTATATGAAAAAATGCTCGATACCATTAGTATTATGGAAATGCAAGTCAAATCTACAATGAGACATTATTTTACCCCAGTTAAAAAGGCTATTATCAAAAAGACGAAAACTGAAAATAAAACAATTGCTGGTGAGGTAGTGGAGAAAAGGGAACTCTTAAAGACTGTTGGTGGGAATGTAAATTAGTACAGCCATTATGGGAAACAAATAGATTTTTCTCAGAAAACTAAAACTAGAGCTACCTTATAATCTGGCAATCCCATTACCAAGTATTTATATGCAGAAAAAATCAGTATATCAAAGAAATACCTGCACCCTCTTATTTATTAAAGCACTATTCACATTAGCCAAAACATGGAATCAACGTAAGTGTCCATCCATGTCTAAATGGATAAAAAATATGTATATTTATACACAGTGGAATACTATTTAGCCATAACAAAAAAAAACGAAATTGCGTCATTCATAGCAACATCAATGGAACTGAAGTGAAATAAGCCAGGTAGGAAAATACAAATATTGAATGTTCTCACGCATATGTAGCAGCTAAAAAAAAAAAAAAAAAACTGATCTCTTAGAAGCAGAGTGAAGTGATAGTTAACAAAGATTTCGAAGGATTTCAGAAAGGAGATAAAGTGAGGTTTGTTAATGGGCACTCATTTCACTTAGAAATAAAAACATTTAGTGTTTGACAGCACATCAGGATGACTACAGTCAACAATATTATATATTACATTGTATAATTCAAAATGGCTAGAATAATTTTTTAAATTGTATTTATTTTTATTTTTGTGAGTACATAGTAAATGTATATATTCATGGGGTGCATGAGATGCTTTGATACCAGTATGCAATGTAAAATAAGAAGATCATGGAGAATGAGGTTTCCATCCCCTCAAACATTTAGCCATTGAGTTAAAAACAATCTAATTACATTTTACAGTAATTTTAAAGTGTAGAATTATTATTAACTGTAATCACCTTGCTCTGCTACAAAAATGTCTTATTCTTTCCTTTTTTTTGTACCCATTAACTATTCCCACCTTCCCCCAACAACAGCCACTTACTACCCTTCTCAGTCTCAACTAACCAGGCTTCTATTCTCTACCTTTGAGTTTAATTATATTAATTTTGACCTCACCCAAATAAGTGAGAACATATAACATACATCTTTCTGTGGCTGGCTTATTTCACTTAACATAATGATCTCCAGTTCTATCCCTGTTGTTGCAAATGCTTGCATCTCATTAGTTTTACGGATGAATAGTACTCCATTGTGTATATGTACTACATTTTCTTTATTCATTCATCATTTAGGCACTTAGGTTACTTCCAAATATTAGCTATTGTAAACAGTGCTGCAGCAAACATAGGAGTGCAGGTATGTCTTTGATGTACTTATTTTCTTTCTTTTTGGGTATACACCTAGCAGTGGACTTGCTGGATCATATTATAGCTCTTTTTTTGTTTGTGTGTTCTTTTGAGGACCCTGCAAATAGTTCTCCATAGTGGTTTTACTAACTGACCTTCCTACCAACAGTGTAAGAGAGTTCCCTTTTGCCACATCCTCACCAGCATTTGTTATTGCCTGTCTTTTGAATATAAGACATTTTAACTGAGGTGAGATGGTATCTCATTATAGTTTCGATCTGAATTTCTTCGATGATCAATGATGTTGAGCAGCTTTTCATATACCTGTCTGCCATTTGTATGTCTTTCTTTGAGAAATGTCTATTCAAATATTTTGACTATTTTTGATTGTTATTTTGCCCATAGGGTTGTTTGAGCTACTTATTAATATGTATTTTAGTCATTAACTCCTTTTCAGACGAATAGCTTGCAAGTATTTGCTCTCATTCTGAGGAGAAAATATTCACTTTGTTGATTATATACTTTGCTGTGCATAAGTTATTTTTTTTTTTAACTAGATGTAATCCCATTTGTCCATTTAGCTTTGGTTGTCTGTGTTTGTGAGTACTACTCAAGAAATATTTGTCCAGTCCAAAGTCCTGAAGGTTTTCCTTAATGTTTTATTGTAGTAGTTTCATAGTTTTAAGTCTTAGATGTAAGTCTTTAATCCATTTAGATTTGAATTTTGTATATGGTGAGAAATAGGTGTTGGGATTCATTCTTCTCTATATGAAAATCTAATTTTCTAAGCACAATTTATAGAAGAGACTTTTTTTCCCCAGTGTATGATCTTGACAACTCTGTTGAAAATGAGTTCACTATAGGTATCTGGATCTGATCATGGGTTCTCTATTCTGTTCCATTGATCTATGAGTCTGATTTTATGTCCCATGCTGTTTTGGTTACTATAGCTCTGTAGAATAATTATAAGTCAAGTAATGTGATTTCTCCAGTTTTATTTTTATTGCTTAGGATAATTTTGGCTATTCTGGGTCTTTTGTGGTTTTATATAAATTTTAGAATATTTTATTTCTGTGAAGAATGTCATTGGTATTTTGATAGGGATTGCATTGAATCTGTAGATTGTTTAGGATAGTATGGACAGTTTAAAAGTCTGAATTCTTCCAATCCATGAACATGGAATATTTTTTCTATTTTCTGGTGTCCTTTTCGTCAGAAAATTATTGTACTGAATATGTCTTGAAAAGCTGTTTTTATTATTTACTGCTGTATCACTTAGCTTTCTACTTGAATAAGTGTAGTTTACACACCACAGTTACAGTGTTATAATATTCTGTGTTTTTCTGTGTACTTACCATGACCAGTGAGTTTTGTATCTTCAGACAATATCTATTGCTTGTTAATGTCCTTTTCTTTCTGATTGAAGTACTCCCTTTAGCATTTCTTGTTGAACAGGTCTGGTGTATATGAAATTTCTCAGCTTTTGTTTTTCTGGAAATGTCTTTGCTTCTTCTTCATGTTTGAAGAATATTTAGACAGGATATTTGATTCTAGTAAAAAACTTTTTTTCAGCACTTTAAATATGTCTTACCAATCTCTCCTGGCCTCTAAGCATTCCATTGAAGAGTCTTCTGCCAGGTATACTGGAGTTCGATTGTATGTTATTCGTTTCTCTTCTCTTGTGAGGTTTTCTTATTTATTCTTAACCTTTGGAAGTTTGATTATTAAATGCCTTGAGATAGTACTTGGGTTCAATCTACTTGTTCTATAATCCTCTTCTTCTTAGACATTAATATTTTTCTCTAGGTTTGGGAAGTTGTCTGTTATTACCTCCTATAAATAAACTTTCTACTACTATCTCTTTCTCTATCTCCTTTTTAAGGCTAATAACTTATATTTGCTTTTTTGAGGCTATTTTCTAGATCTTGCAAGTGTGCTTCATTGTGTTTCATGTCTCCTTTATTGTTTATTTTATGTATTTTCAAATAGTTGATCTTCAAGCTCACTAATTCTTCTGCTTGATCAATTCTGCCATTAAAGGACTTTGATGCATTCTTCAGTATGCTAATTGCATTTTTTTCAGCTCCAGAATTTCTGCTTGATTTCTTAAAAAAAATTCAATCTCTTTGTTAAATTTATTCAATAGAATTATGAATTCCTTCTCTGTGTATTCTGGAATTTATTTGAGTTTCCTCAACACAGCTATTTTGATAAAGGTTCTAATATCCAGAATTTACAAGAAATGTAAATTTACAAGAAAACAAAACAAACAACCCCATCAAAAGGTGGGGAAAGGATACGAACAGAAACCTCTCATAAGAAAACATTTATGCAGCCAACAAACATATGAAAAAAAAAAAGCTTAACATCATTGATTACTAGAAAATTCAAATCAAAACCACAATGAGATGACATCTCATGTCAGTCAGAATGGCAATTATTAAAAAGTCAAGAAACAATAGATGCTGGCGAGGCTGTGGAGAAATAGCCACACTTTTACACTGTTGGTGGGAAGGTAAATGAGTTCAACCATTGTCGAAGACAGTATAGCAATTTCTCAAGGATCTAGAATGAGAATTAACATTTGACCCAGCAATTCCATTACTGGGTAATGCGCAAAGGAAAATAAATCATTCTACTATAAAGATACATGCACATATATGTTTATTGCACCACTATTTATAATAGCAAAGACATAGAACCAACCCAAATGCCCATCAGTGATAGACTGAATAAAGAAAGTGTAAGAAAATGTGGTATAGACACATCATGGAACACTATGCAACCATAAAAAGGAATTAAATCATGTCCTTTGCAGGGACAATGATGAAGCTGGAGACATCATCCTCAGCAAACTAACACAGGAACAGAAAACCAAACACTGCATGTTCTCACCTGTAAGTGGGAGTTGAACATTGAGAACACATGGACACAGAGGGGAAAAACACACATCAGGGCAAGTTGGTGGGTTGGGGTGAGAGGAGGAAGCTTAGAGGACCGGTGAATAGGTGCAGCCGACCACCACAGCACATGTATACCTACATAACAAGTTACACGTTCTGCACATTATCTTGCTTGTTTTTTTTTTTAGAAGAAGAAGAAATAAAGAAAAAAAAGGAATATTTTGTTACTTATTTCCAAATGTTTAGATATTTTCCTTTTATGCCCCCTCTGTTAATTTCTAGTCTCATCCCAATGTGTTTGGATAATACAATCTATATGAATTCAATTCTTTTGAATTCATTGAGATTTGTTTCCTGGCTTAGTATGTAATCCATCCTTGTTTTTGTCACTTGAGCTCCTGAAAAGAACATATGTTCTGGTATTTGTTGGAGTATTCTATAAATTGGCATTTTATTCTGTTGGTTAATGATGTTGCTGAGTTATTCCATATCATTGCCAGTTTCCTATTTGTTCTATCAATTTTTGAGAGAAGAATGTTGATTTGTACAGTTATAGTTGTGAATCTGACTATTTCTTCTTTCAGTTCTATCAGTTTTCACTTAATATATTTTGCAGTGGTGATGTTTGTTTTATACATGTTTAGAAATGCAATGTCTTATTGGAGAACTGACCCAATTGACACTATATAATGCCCATCTGTTTATTATATATTTTTTACTCATAAGTCTACTTTTCCTGTTTACTAATGCAGTCACTCCTACTTTTGATTATTCTCTGCATGATTTTTTCTTGGTGTTGTTTTACTTTATAAAATATAAAATGTTCATATTTTATAATTGAAGTAAGATGAGCCTTTTTCATAAAATAATATAGGCTTTAGTCTGCCTTTTTTGTTTTCTTGTTTGTTGTTTCTATTTTCATTTTTCTGATTTTCTTATTCTGTTTTCTTACATGGACATTTTTTAGAATTCCAGTTTAATTTAATTATACTTTTTAGTGTATTTCTCTCTCTCTTTCTACACACACACACACACACACACACACACACACACTCTTAACATTTGACCCAGCAATTCCATTACTGGGTAATGCGCAAAGGAAAATAAATCATTCTACTATAAAGATACATGCACATATATGTTGTTCTTAGTGGTTGTTCTTAGTGGTTGTTCTAGTGGTTGTTCTTAGTATTACATTGTGATTTTTTTTAAAAAAGTCTATAGGAGTCCACCAGTTTGAGAGAAGTTTAGAATTCTTACGTCTTTCTAAATCCCTTTACCTTACTCCATTTATAATATATTTGTCAATTATTTTCTCTACATACATTTACAACCGTATAAGACAGTACTACAATCTTTCTTCAACCACCAAAAATTAATTAGAAAAATCAAAAGAAAGAAAGCATATTGTATTTAACTCATAGTTTTGCTTGTCATTTTTTCCTACCTGATGTTCCCAGGTTCATTCTCTTTTGTACCCTGTTTACACAAATTCCATTAGCCATTCTTTTATAAGTAAAACTATGGATATTGACTCTAAGGGGTTTATTGGAGGCACTGGGCTAGGGGATAAAGACCACTGCTTACTCTTAGAGGCTTGTACTCAAGGAAACAAAGAAAACAAGTAGGAGCAACACTGAAGTATATAGCAACTATGTTAAAGAGGTGCTCCTCTGAGAAGTCCACTCATGCTCTGCTCTTTAAAAAAGATGAAATAATTTATTACTATTTTGTGGTTTTGTTTGCTTGTTTTATTTTGTTCCTTGTTTTAAGAAGATAGCCAATTATGTAAATTCCTTTATTTCAGGATACATTTTTATATAATTTTTAAATATAGAAACTTCATAAACAATAAACAAGTTCCCTTCTTAGTATTTATGTTTCCAACTCCTTATTAGGAGATTAAGCAAGATTTTGACTAAGTAAGATTTTCTCAGAAAAGCAAGGAGACCTGTGAATACTCAGGGCAACAAAGACATCTGGCTGCACTTGGGGAAGAAGTGAACTCCCAATGTGGTAAATATATGTGGTAGCTTTAGTCTAAAAATTGGATGTGTCCCACTACTTAGAAGTTCCTTAATGATATGGCAGTGCCTCAGAGAAGAATAATTATATGCAGGAGGAACCCCTGACTTGACAGTGATCTCCTTCCCAAAAAGCTATAAAACTATCTCTCAGAAACTATGGTGGCACCGACAAATAATGTATTGGCATAACTAGTACAAATGCAAGAGAACTCCATTTGAAGCCTTAAATTGTGGAAGCCTCTGAAGATGTTTTCAAGACCTAAAAGTGGGAATGCAGGCATCTTGATTGAATTTTTTCTATCCCTATATAATATGACATAGAGTAGTTTATATTGAATAAAATTCATATTTGTTCATCTAGAAAATAGGAGTGAGAGGTTAAGTAAGCAATTTGTTAGACAGTAGGGAATATTGTAACTAAGCTCACGCCATTTGTAACCTTTGTAGGTATCACAGCTGGCTTGAGGGATAGTGGGAGATTTAGTGAAACATGCAACTGTGTAAATTATCATAGGAGGAAACATTTCCTTCTATTTCTCAGAAGTGAAAACATTAAGGCTTTTTTGTAGTTTATTAGATATTAATTTTTTACTAATTTGTAAATGTATGATAGATTTGAAATATTCTTTGTAATTTCAATTCATTCTAATTATTTGAAAAATACATACACACACACACACGCATATACACAGACACGAACACATCCTCTCATGATGTTCTCCACAGCCACCCCTATCCTGTGCCTTTAGCTAATTCTAAGGATGTCTATCTTCCTATGGAAGCACAGCTATGCCTAATGGCACATGGCTATGTGAAAGGTGTAAAAGCTTAACTTTTACTCCCTGATCACTTACTTCATTTGTCACATGCAGGGCACAACTGCCACAGGCCTTCATGGTGGTCCTTGACATAGTCTCCTATGAAATTATACTGAATGGCATGTTTTCTTGAGCGGTTTGCTCTATTGTAAAGATAAATAATGAGAGTCTACAATGTCACTGAAGTAACCTCAGAAAGTTGTGTTTTCTGTAATTTAATACAATTTTACAAAAAGTGATGAGCTATTCATTCTTGATATACTTATCTTGCTTCAACCCTATTACTGTTTGACTATTCTGAAGAGTTTTGGTTGTACTGATCTTTGACTATTTCAGCCTCATAGAAAAACCTGTTAACTTGTAAATTTGTACCATTTGGTCATAAAATGTCTTGTCACTCAGTAATTGATAAATATGACAAGTGAGATATTCTGGACAAGTATTTTTGAGTATCCAGTTTTGCTAAATTATTTTTTTGCAAACTTAATTCCTATAAAACTTCTCCAGTCACATTTTAATATACTTAACAAATTTAATTTTTTCAAACATTCCTTACAAAAATTTTTATTCACCATTAGAATGACTATTGTCTTTGTAATTGACTTTTACTCTTTAAGTCACATTATTATAATTATTTTCATATTCTTTTTTCAAACATAACTAAAACTAATTGTTACAGTATTAATTGCTTTCATGCTCATATCAGTCCGAGAAATGGCACTATTTTAGTTCTAAAACTAAAATAACTAACTAAAAATAATAACTAATTATTAAGTTAACTAAAAATAATAACTAAAAATAATTTAAGTTAACTAATAATAACTTTAGTTAGTTAATTAATTAGTTAGTTAATTAATTAGTTTAGTTAGTTAATAAAAATAACTAACTAAAGATGTTTTATTCTAAAAATATTTAGAATATTTGTTCTTTTAATTTTGAACTCAAATATTACATTTCAATATTTCTTCCTATTGCTATATATTAATCATTTTAGTTATAATTTCTGAGTGCAGTGGAAAATGAAAAACAGTCAAGAAGGAAAAATTAAAAAGCACCAGAGTAAATGAACACTAATCTCTATAAATATTTGCATACTGAATCTATATATACAATTGTGCTCCATTAATGTCAGCATTCTGTACTTTAAAAATCTTTTTATTCTATTTTTTAAATTCGGATTTTTGACAAAATGCATGACAAGCACCTGTGTCATTTGTTACATGTGTTAGAGATGACTGGTTTTTTGAATATTGGAGTTTTTCTGTCTGAGCTTATTTTTATTATGGCCTCTAACCCATATTGTAAATTTCAGAATCATGATACAAAGTTTGGACCTAGGCATCAGCAAAAATGACATGAGCATCAATATGTCATGGACACTCATCTATCAGAGGGGAGTCAGGCATGGTAAGTTTGGCACAGCATGCTGCCTTTCACACAGTGGGGAGGCTTTAGAGCACTTAAGAATGAGTGCCAGCTGAAGCAGTGATCACTGTGGGTGAGCGCAGGAAATTTTATGAGCAACACAGGCTTCTGCAGTGGGCTCTGTTAAAGGAAGAAACAAAGAAGAAAATAATAGATAAGAAGTGAGCTGAAAGAGCTTTTGTAAGATGACAAGAACACCTGAGGACTGCAAGACATAACTTGAAGGGATCAGGGAAGACAGTATTACACAGTGTTGAGACTACTTAAATAACAGGTGGAATAGAGCTTCAGAATGATTAGTGAATTTGTAATTTTTATAATAACCCCAACCCATTCCCACTTCCTAGGTCCTGCAATATCTGGAGAAATATCTAAATAAATAAAACATACGTTACAGGCATGTGTGTGTGTGTGTGTGTGCGCGCACGCACGTACCAAAGTAAAATTTTCCTCTCTGTGATATTTACACATAAGCAAAATATCTTTGAACAAAATTTAAAATTACTTGACTGATTTGGGCTTAGTATGACTGAGAAATTGTAGTCAATGGAAATCATGAATAAACGTTGTTTAGGATAAAAAGACAGAATAGCCTGTAATCCCAGCACTTTGGGAGGCCGAGGTAGGTGGATCATCTGAAGTCAGGAGTTCAAGACCAGCCTGGCCAACATGGTGAAATCTCATCTCTACTAAAAATACAAAAATTAGTCATGCATGGTGGCACATACCTTTAATCCCAGCTACTTGGGAGGGTGAGGCAGGAGAATCACTTGAACCCGAGAGATGGAGGTTGCAGTGAGCTGAGAAGGCACCACTGCACACTCCAGCCTGGGAGGAAACAGAACGAGACGCGCTCAAAAAAAAAAAAAGTACAGAATGATATTTAGAATATAGATATTTGTAATTGTAACCTATTTACTAGGTATATCATACACAGAGGACATACAAAATATTACAACGCATAAGTGTACAGGTTGTAAAATTTCTGTATGTTGAACATATTGATATAATTAGTGGTGGGCTGAAAAGGAGAGTATCGAAACCTGAGAATCTTCATTGTGCCTTGTTTTAGTTACACATTAGCACAACAAAGTTAATGACTCCCCTAATTTCTTACACTATAGATTAGTTTGTCTATTTTTGAACTTTCTGTTAATAAAATCTTACTGTCGATGAATATGTCAACCTTTCTTATGCTTCTCAATATATGTTTATCAGATTCATTCATATTATTGCATGTGTAAGTTTTTTTTTTCATTTTGATATTCTTTTGTGGTAGTTTTGTGGGTTTTTCTCTCCCTGATATCTAAGATGTATTTCTCTTCTGTATGTGAATTACTTGTCAGATACATTTATTGAGATTTTTTTCTTCCTGTCTTGACTATATATTTTACTCCATTAATAATGGTATTTGATGTACAAAAGAATTTAATTGTAATGTCATACAACTTTTGAACTTTTATTTCATTTCAGTAAGTTTTTGGGAAACAGGTAGTGTCTGGTTACATGAATAAGTTATACTTAGCGGTGATTTCTGAGATTTTGGTGCACCCATAACCCGAGTAGTGTTGACTGTACTAAATGTTCAGTCTTTTATCCCTCACCATCCACTAACATGTCCCCCGAGTTCCCAAAGTCCAATGTATCACTCTTATGGCTTTGTGTGTCACAGCTTAGAGAACATACAATATTTGGTTTTCCATTCCTGAGTTGCCATGGTCTTCAATTTTATCCAGGTTGTTGAGAATGGCATTATTTTTTTTCTTTTTAGGCTGAGTACTAGTCAGTGGTATATATTATATACACTGTATTTTCTTTACCCACTCATCAGTTGATGGGCAAGTGAATTGGTTCCGTATTTTTGCAATTGCAAATTATACTGCTATAAACATGCATGTGGATGTATATTTTTGGTAAATGACTTATTTTCCTCTAGGTAGATAATAGTGGGATTGCTGGATTAAATAGTAGTTCTACTTTTAGCTATTTAAGGAAATCACACCGTTTTCTGCAGTGGTTGTACTAGTTTACATTCCCACCAACATCTATTATTTTTTGAGTTTTTGTTTATGGCCATTCTTGCAGGAGTGAGGTGGTACTGCATTGCAGTTTTAATTTGCATTTCCCTGATAGTTAGTGGTATTGAGCATTTTTTCATATGCTTGTTTTAAGTATATCTTCTTTTGAAAATTTTTTATTCAAGTCCTTAGCCCACTTTTTGATTGGATTATGACTTTTTCTTGCTGATTAAGTTCTTCATAGGTTATGGATATTAGTTCTTTACTGGATATATAGATTGTGAAGATTTTCTCCCACTCTGTGGGTTGTCTGTTAACTCTGTTGATTATTTCTTTTGTTTTGCAGAAGCACTTTAGTTTAATTAAGACTCATCTATTTATATTTATTTTTGTTGCATTTGCTTTAGGGTTCTTGGTCATGAGGTCTTTGCCTAAGCCAATGTCAAGAACGGTTTTCTGATGTTATCCTCTAATCTTTATGGGTCCAGGTCTTAAATTTAGGTCTTTGATTCATCTTAACTTGACTTTTGTATAAGGTGAGAGATGAGGATCCAGTTTTATTCTTCCACATGTGGCAAGCCAATTATCCCAGGACCATTTGTTTATGAGAGTGTCATTTCCCCACTTCATGTTTGTCTTTGCTTTTCCAAAGATCAGTTGGCTGTAAGTATTTAAGTTTATTTCTGCATTCTTTAGTCTGTTTCATTGTTCTATGTGCCTATTTTTATACCAATACTGTGCTGTTTTGGTGACTGTGGCCTCATAGTATACTTTGAAGACTGATAAATATGCCTTCAGATTTGTTATTTTTGCATAATATTTCTGTGGCTATGTGAGCTCTCTTATGGATCCGTATGAATTTCAAGATTGTTTTTTTCTCGTTATGTAAAGAATGACGATGATATTTTGCTGGGATAACATTTAATTTGTAGATTGCTTTTGGCAGTATAGTCATTTCCACAATATTGTTTCTACCCATCCATGAGCATGGGCTATGTTTCAATTTGTTTGTGTCATCTATGATTTCTTTCAGGAGTATTTTGTAGTTTTATTAATAGAGGTCTTTCAACCACTTGGATAGGTATATTCCTGAGTACTTTATTTATTTTGCAGCTATCATGAAAGACTTCCACAAGGAAAACTAAAAAATGTTTGAGTTCTTGACTTGATTCTCAGCTTGGTCACTGTTGGTGTATAGCAGAGCTAGTTATCTGTGTACATTAATTTTGTATTCTGAAACATTGCTGAATTCATTTATCAATTCTAGAGGCTTTTTGGATGAGTCTTTAGGGTTGTTTAGGTATATGATCACATTGTCAGCAAACAGCAACAGTTTGACCTCCTCTTTACCAGTTTGGGTGCCCTTTATTTCTTCCTCTTGTCTGATTGGTTTGGCTAGCACTATGTTGAATAGAAGTGGTGAAAATGGGCATCTTTGTCTTGTTTCAGTTCTCAGGAAGGATGCTGTCAACCTTTCCCCATTCATTATAATGTTGGCTGTTGGTTTGTCCTAGATGACTTTTCTCACCTTAAGGTATGTCCCTTCTATGCTGATTCTGCCTAGGGTTAAATCATAAAGCATTGCTGGATTTTGTCAAACACTTTTTCTATGTCTATTGAGATGTCTTTTTAATTCTGTTTATGTGGTATATCATATTCATTGATTTACTTATGTTAAACCATCCCTGAATCCAGGGAAAGAAACTCTCTTGATCGTCATGGATTATAATTTGATATGCTTTTAGATTAAGTTTGCTAGTATTTTGTTGAGGATTTTTGTATCTACATTCATCAGGGTTACTGGTCTGTAGTTTCCTTTTTTTCTTATGTCCTTCCTTGGTTTTTGTTTTAGGGTAATATTGTCTTCATGGAATACAGGAGAGTCCTTAGAGGAGAGTCCTTCTTTCTCTTTCTTTGGGAATAGTATCAGTAGGATTTGTACTAATTATTCTTTGAATGTTTGCTAGAATTCAGGTGTAAATCTATCTGGTCCTGGACTTTTTTTCTGTTGGCAACTTTTTAATTATTATTTCAATCTTGCTGCTTGGTATTGGTATTTTCAGAGATTCTATCTCTTCCTCGTTTAATCTAAAAGGGTTGTATATTTCCAGGAATGTATCCATCTCCTCTAGGTTTTCTAGTTTATGCACATAAAGGTGTTCATAGTAGCCTTGAATAGTCTTATATTTTTGTGGTATCAGTTGCAATATCTCCCATTTAGTTTCTAATTGATCTTCTATGAATCATCTCTCTTCTTTTCTTGGTTAATATCACCAATGTTCTATCCACTACATCTTTTCAAAAAACCAGGTTTTTGTTTCATTTATCTTTTGTATTTTGTTTAAATTTTATTTAGTTCTGCTCTGATCTTTGTTATTTCTTTTCTTCTTCTGGGTTCCAGTTTAGATTGTTCTTCTTTCTCCAGTTCTATGTGGTGTGACCGTAGTCTATTTGTACTCTTTCAGACTTTTCAATATAGCCATTTATTGCAATGAACTTTTCTCTTAGAACTGATTTGCTGTATTTCAGAGGTTTTGATAGGTTGTGTCACTACTATCATTCAATTCAAATATTTTTTAAATTTCCATCTTGATTTCATTGTTGACCCAATCATCATTCAAGAGCAGCTTATTTCATTTCCATGTATTTGCATGGTTTTGAGGGTTCTTCTTGGAGTTGATTTCTAATTTTATTCTACTGTGGTCTGAGAGAGTACATGAGATAATTTCAATTTTCTTAAATTTACTGAGACTTATTTTGTGGTCTATATGGTCGATCTTGAAGAATGTTCCATGTGCTGATGAACAGAATGTATATTTTGCAGTTGTTGGGTAGAATGTTCTGTAAATATATGTTAAGTCCATCTGTATTAGGGGATAGTTTAAGTCCATTGTTTCTTTGTTGACTTTCTGTCTTTATGAACTGTCTAGCTCTGTCAGTGGAGTATTACAGTCCTGCACTATTATTGTGCTGCTGTCTAACTCATTTCTTATGTCTAGTAGTAATTTTTTAATAAGTTTGGGAACTTTAATGTTAGATTCATATGTATTAAGAATTGTGATATTTTCCTGTTGGACTAGTCCCTTTATCATTATATAATATCCCTCTTTGTCTTTTTTAACTGCTGTTGCTTTAAAGTTTCTTTTGTATAAGAATAGCTACTCCTGCTTGCTTTTGATGTCCAAATGCATAAAATATCTTTTCCCACCCCTTTACCTTTAGTTTCTGTGAGTCCTTATGTATTAGGTGAGTCTCCAAAAGACAGCAGAAACTAGGTTGGTAAATTCTTATTTATTCTGCCATTCTGTATCTTTTAAATTGAGTATTTAGGCCATTTACATTAAGAGTTAGTATTGAGGTATGAAGTACTATTCTATTCACCATGCTATTTGTTGCCTGAATACCTTTATTTTTTTTTCATTGTGGTATTGTTATATAAGTCCTGTGAGATTTACACTTCAAAGAGGTTCTAATTTGGTGTATTTCAAGAACTTGTTTCAAGATTTAGAGGTCTTTTTAGCAGTTCTTGTAGTGCTGGCTTTGTAGTGGTAAATTATCTCAGCATTTGTTTGCCTGGAAAAGACTATATCTTTCCTTCATTTTTGAAGCTCAATTTTGCTGGATACAAAATTCTTGACTGATAATTGTTTTGTTTAAGGAGGCTAAATATGGTATCCCAAACCTTTCTAGCTTGTAGGGTTTCTGCTGAGAAATCTGCTGTTAATCTAATAGATTTTCCTTTATAGTTTACCTGATAACTTTTATCTCACAGTTCTTAAGATTCTTTCCTTCATCTTGACTTTAGATAACCTAATGACTCTGTGTCTAGGTGATGACCTTTTTGTGATGAATTTCCCAGGGTGTTCTTTGAACTTCTTGTATGTGAATGTCTAGATCTCTAGCAAAATTATATGTCAGTTAGACCAGCAATCATTAAAAAAATCAGGAAACAACAGATGCTGGAGAGGATGTGGAGAAATAGAAACACTTTTACACTGTTGGTGGGAGTGTAAATTAGTGCAACCATTGTGGAAGACAGGGTGGCGATGCCTCAAGGATCTAGAACCAGAAATGTCATTTGGCCCAGCAATGCCATTACTGGGTATATACCCAAAGGATTATAAAAATCTAATATAAATTCTAATAGAAAGACATATGCCCATGTATGTTTATTGCAGTACTATTCACAATAGCAAAGAATTGGAACCAACCCAAATGCCCATCAATGATAGACTGGATAAAGAAAAAGTGGCACATAGTGTGGAACACTATGCAGCCATAAAAAGGGATGAGTTCATGTCTTTTGCAGGGACATGGATGAAGCTGGAAATGATCATTCTCAGCAAACACACACAGGAACAGAAAACCAAACACTGCATGTTCTCACTCATAAGTGGGAATTGAACAATGAGAATACATGGACACAGGGAGGGGAACATCACACACAGGGACATGTCAGGCAGTAAGGAGCTGGGGAGAAATAGCATTAGGAGAAATACCTAATATAGATGACAGGTTGATGGGTGCAGCTAATTACCATAGCACATGTTTAAAGTGTATACCTATGTAACAAACCTGCATGTTCTGCATATGTATGCCAGAACTTAAAGTATAATTTAAAAAAAAGAATTAAAATACTAGGCAAAACCTCAAATTACCAGTGAACATTATTTCTAATCACAAGAATTCACCTAAAAGCCTATATATGTCTTATGCATGCCCATTTACACACAATAAGACACTCTTCCAGTAACAAGAGATGTTCTTTTTTCTTCTCATTTATGTATTTATTATTAAATTGACAAATAAAAATTGTATATGCAGTTATATACCACATAATATTTAAGTCAATGGTAGACCACATATATGACAGTGTCCCAGAAGATTATAATGAAATGAAAAAATTTAAATCACTCATTGATGTTGGAACCCTTGTAACATCACAGCTCAACATGTCACTCACATGTTTGTGATGATGTTGGTGTAAACAAACCTACTACACTGCCAGTTTTATAAAGGTAGAGCACATGTAATTATGTACAGGACATAATACTTGACAATAAATGACTGTTACTGATTTATGTATTAACACTGCTATTTTTTTATTATTATTTTAGAGTGTAGCCCTTCGACTTATTAAAAAAAAAAGTTAACTGTAAAATAACCTCAGGAAGGCCCCTCAGGAGATACTTCAGAAGACTATTTTGTAATTATAGGAGATGAGTGCCCCTGCACACCTTCCATTGAGACAAGGTTATGAAGGTGAAAGACCGTAACATTGATGATTCTGACCCTGTGTAGGCCTAGGCCAATGTGTATGCTCATGTCTGAGTTTTTAACAAAAAAAAAATTAAAATTAAAAAGTAAAAACAAAAAATAAGGGACAGATATAAGTTTATAGAATAAAGATATATAGAAAAAATATCTTTGTACAACTGTGAAATATGTCTGTGTTTTAAGTATTATTGCAAAAGAGTAAAAGAGTTAAACAATTTAAAAGCTTGTAAAGTAAAAACACTATAGTAAGCTAAGGGTAATTTATTATTGAAAAAAAATTCTAAATAAACTTAGTGTAGCCTAAGCAAACAGTTTATAAAGTCTACAGTAGGTTATAGTAATTTCCTATAGTAATATGAAGTAGGCCTTCACACTCATTCACTTACTCACCCAGGGCAACTTCCAATTCTGCAAGCTCCATTCATGGAAAGTGCCCTGTAATATTATTCCATTTTCTGTCTTTTATACCATATTTTCACTGTACCTTTTCTATGTTTTGATGTATTTAAATATGTAAATACCTACAAGTGTGTTACAACTGCTTATAGTAACATGCTGTATAGGCTTGTAGCCTAGGAGCAACACCCCATAGCCTAGGAGTGTATCCTATAGTCTAGGTGTATAGTAGACTATACAACTTAGGTTTATGTAAGTATACTCTGTGATCACTGTACAATAACTAAATTGTGTAACAATGCATTTCTCAGAGAGCATCCCTGTTGTTAATAAACACAAAACTGTTTTTAGCATGTACGTGATGATGTGAAATAGTTATATACATTGCAGAATGGCTATATTGAGCTAAATAACATGTAACTTGCTTCACATATTTAACATTTTTTGTGTGTGGTGAGAAAACTTAAAAAACTAATCTCTTCAAGATTTAAAAAACTATATCATTATTTTCATTTACTGTTGAAAATTTGAATTCGAAACAAAAATATTCAATGTGGATGTGTATGTATGGTGATTACATTTAATTTCCATGCATTATTTTAATGCCAACTTAATTTCTTTTTTGTATCCAGCTCCTAGATACCATAATTCATTGGCTATTTATAGAGAGCCTACTATGTGTATAGCATCTATGCAAATTACAATATATTTATAAACAAGAGAGCTTTTATTTTGTTCATATGCTATATTAATAAACAATTTAGCCATATGAAGATATAAGGGTTACAATTCTAAGTCTTATTTGAAGTAACAGAATTCAAATGGCTGGTTTTAAACACTATCAACACTTTGGATGATGGATTCTAAGAGATACAATGTTTGCAGTTTGCTATTCAAATAATGTCATACAATATTTTAACTTTTACATTGTTGATGTTCTAACCATCAAATTTTGTTTCATTTTTGTATAGACTCTAGAACTCATTAAAATATTCTTCTTTAAGAAAGTTATAATGACCATGTTTAGTCAAATTATTACACATATAATAACATATACTTAATAAGTTATATGCGTATGTTTGTATAAATATGTAAATAATAAATGCATACAGTGATGTAACAATATAACAATGGTTTATAACTAATAGCTATACCTTATTCATTTTTTATCCCATTATCTACATATTTGGATATATATGCTATTAAATTTTTAGTAAATGAATACATTAATTGTATATATTTATTGGGATTATACATATCAAATTTAGGTTGTTCATTTCTTTTTTTAAGGTATACATTTTACATAAATATCATAATAAGGAATGTCCAAAAAGAACTACTTTACTATAGAAATTTCAGAGCAAATATTGTTATGCCTCAGATAATGTAACTTTTGCCTATAAGATTCTACTGCTAGGTGTTCAGAAAAATCACATTAGCTAAAATAGAGGAACTAGATTACCTAAAAACTATAAAAATAATTTTCTCAGAATGAAGTGCTTCGAGTTTATTTTATAACGAATTAACAAAAGAAGCAAAATGAAAGAAAGTAAAATATGTCAATATGTCAATAAGAAGCCTTTTTCTAATCGAAAAATCACAAATTATTTGTACTATGAAGTTCTTATAAATGATGATGAGATGCTAAAAGAGCATAGAACTCTGGCAATAAAGGATCAGCATATGTTTATTACAAGCTTTCTTTCATTAACCACTCTACTACATGCTAGAGATGGAACCGGGAACAAGTACATTAACTGGGTCAAGGATAAAGTCAAGAAGCTGTCAATAAATATAAAATCAATAAACAAACATTAAATAGATTTTTAAATTTAAGAAAAAAGCTGAATTATATGTGATTAGACAGCAAAGTGAGGTGTACCAGTTCTGAGGAAAATAATTTTCTATCTATAAACATATATTCAATTGAATTATCAAAAAATATGGGCACCATATAAAATTACTTCTATATTTACAAGATTCAAATTTTATTTTTCATAAAATATTTTTAAGATCTTCTTAGAAAATATACCTTAATAAAACAAGGGATTAAACTAAGAAATAGAAAGTTTCTGAATTCAAGTCTAATCCTGGACCAATGAAGGGAAGACCACATAGTATCTAATCTAGAAAAAAAACGCAGGAAACTTCATAAAAAAACAAATAGAAAAAGGATGGCACCAAAAATGGGAAAAAATAAGCTATAATGTGCATGATTTGGAGCAATTTTGAAATAGAGACAATCGCCTTTATTTGGCATAGTAGTAAGGTCTGGATGTCTATAGAAGGAAATGTCATCATGGTGTATGAAATGAGTTAGCCAAACTGCAAAGTCAGAGGGAATAGTTTGCAGGATATTGTCCTTTCATTAGGTACTAACCACAACTTTAGGGTATCCAGAATACCCTCACTTCCCCCTGACTAAAATTTGGGGGATCTATATGGCTACCTCCAGTTTCAATAATTCACTAGGATGATTCTCAGAGCTCAGGAATGTTCTATACTTACTCCTAGAGTTGTTAGAATACTGAAGGGATATAAATTAAAATCAGCAAGGGGAGGCACCCATAGCGTAGGACCTTGGAGGTCCAACTGTGGAATTTCTGATCAGTCTCTTCCTGTGAAGACAAAGACAGCATTACCCCTTCTGGGCTATTATTTATGATAATATGCATATAGTATTGACAAACAAGGAAGCTCACCCAATCCTTTAGTGTTCAGGGTTTTTATAAGGATTGAACACACACTGCCTATGTGGTTGACCTTTTTAGTCTCTAGCCCTTCCTGGAATTTAGGCTAATGACGTAAGTCTCTAGGTTCTTAGGAGGTTCTTAGGAACTGATATGGTATATTCCAAAGCCTCCAATACAAACCATATTGTTAGACTGTCCAGTGAACAAAGTCTCTAGACAAATAAAGACATTCCTGTATCAGGCATGACCACCTGCCAGGGTCCTAGAGATCACAGTTACTAAAAGGGAAGCAATTGAAGGTGGAAGGCCAGTCCTTTGAGTAAAGTTAATTTTTCCTTACACAGTGTATCACTTTACTTCTTACTGCCAATACTTACAGAATCACAATAATTAAATAATTTTTATTGGCTTTTAACTTACAAACAACAACTACAAAACCAAAACCAATAAAATAGTCAAAAAATAGTGTCTGACATTTTGGAAGAAGAAATAGAAGTTCTAGCATGTTGTTTGAAAATGTAGATTTGACTAATGGGTCGAATGAATATATAATGTGTTCATAAGAAATTTCTAAAAATCAAGTTTAATTAATTGTAAGTTAGAGTTAATTGAAAGAACTAACAAAAGTGATTTTTGTCATTAGAAATTAGATTTGGGGATCTTTTGTTAAAGCTTATCTGTACTATCAATTGCTTTTAAAATTATATATATATTCATTATATATAATAAATTGTAAAAGTTTAGTGAGTATTTTAAAAAATAGTACATAGGGATAAAGTGTTTGACATAAGGTAGCACAATATAGAGTAAAATACAAGAACTATATTTAAAGACCTTGACATCACCCTTACAACTGGTCAAATTGACTCCTTTATGGCCTTTCTGGTCATATTTTTGGCTTATTACAGGCAAGTCAATATTTTGCCATGCAATTTATTCTTGAGATAGCCCAGAAGAACTATTCTAACACAAAGATATAAGAGAGAAATTTTTTAAAAATGTAAAGATAGTTGCGGTGGTTTGGCATTATGATCATTCAGATTTAGTCCCAATTTAAGAAAATTAATGGAAAATATTCTTGAAAAATTAGAATTTCATAACTATAATAAAAATAAGAAAAACTACAACAAAAATTAAGTAGAAGAAAATTTAAGTTCCTTGCTTAGGCAGATTTAGCCAAACCATTGAAGATATGATGGTTGCCAAATTGACAAGTGTGACAAAATAAATGTTGGAAAATATTTCAGACATGTTGGTATCAGTATTAATCATTATGAAGAATAGAATATTAAGAGTTGAAATATTATATTATGTAATTTCTGTCATCCATTTAATAAATACATGATGTCTAGAAATAGGAATTAAAACGTAAAATGTCACATTAGCACCACTAAAAACACATATTTACCTGTAGATGGACTAATTAGATCCTGAGAACCTAAAGGTTATATCTCCAAAAGCATGTGTTATAAAGAACATTTCATCCTCTGAGTTAAAGCAGAATAGCCATTTTCTCTTAAAGAGGACACTGTAAAACTTGTAAAAATTTATTTCTAGATTTACCTTTGAATTGTGTCAGCCTAATCAAATATTCTTTGCAGAGTTTCACTTTTCAAGTTGAAAACAACCACATCCTTGAGGTTTTGTTTGAAACAGAGGCATAAATCTATAAAGGTTGTGAGTGCATTTGCAGTTATTATCCCTAGGCCCTAAACACAAATGTGCTAAGTCCTAAAGACAGCTTGAGTGCTTCCTTAAAAAATGTGAGGTTTTTTAAAATTGATTTTTCAGAACCTAGGAAGCAACACAGAAAGTTGGAGAAACAACTCCTTAGATAAAGAAAGGTGATATACTTATAAACAGACAAGATCTTTTTCTAAACAGAATTCCTGAATTTGCTATCCTATGCTACTAAACTCTGAGTGAAAAAATGTCTTGAGTGAAAAAATATCTTGGTGTTATCTCACATTACTTTAAAGATACTAAAATTAAATTTTTTAAAAAGTATTTTATGTTGGAACAACATTTTCAGGTCTAGCAAAGAAAAAATTAGTGTGACACATATTGGTTACACACCTCCTCTTGCTTTTTCACAGATAACCATATTCTATTTTTTTTTATTTTTATTTTTTTATTTTTATTTTTTAGAATAAAAAGAAAGAGAGAAAGAGGAAGAGATTTTAGAAAAAGAGAGAAAATGAGAAAGAAAGAAACAGCAAAATAAAGAAAAAAAGAATGAAAGAGAGAAAGAAAGAGGAAGAGAAAGAGGGAAAGAGAATGGGATTCTTGTTTTATTGCCCAGGCTAGAATACAGTCTAAAAATGGGTATTAAAAACCTCTTTTATGCCAATAATTGTGTTTAA
>CAUYQU010086672.1:0-42151 GCA_963574635.1 Cheracebus regulus
TGTGGCTCCTTCTCCGGGAATCTCCCAGTCTGTGGGCATCAAAAATTCGTCTGCAATTGCGGCATCCACTCACTCTCTGCGCTTTCACTGGGAGCTACAATCCTGGGCTGCTGCTACGCGGCCATCTTGGATCTCTCTCCCTTCTGTAGGTATTTTAAAATAATTATTGATGGTTCCACTTAGGGGTTGGATTAAAAAAATTATTTATGAGATTTGTGTTATTTTTGCTTAAATGCTTGCTTAACATGGATGGGTCAATAGGGAGAGTTTTGGACAAAAATGAGACAAATAATAGTAGTTTTCAAGAAAACATTTTGTGTGTTCTCACATTATTAACATACATGTTTCAGGCATTGGGAAACAATGTTAATAAGCATAACTTTCATCAGGAGCCCGTAGTATGACGTGGAAGAAGGAGAGATAAGTGAAAGTGTTAGAAACTTTATTTAGCAATTGAGTGAGATTTTCAGGAGACAAGACTGGAGGCAGGGAAGGGAAACTGGCGAGAGGTTTATCACAATAATCCAGGAATGACCTGACAGAAAGGGGCAGAGGCCAGAGATACTGAAGAGGCAGAATTTGCAGAACCCAGTGACCATTTGAATTTTTGGAAACTGATAATGAAACAAGAAAGAAGAAGAAGAAATAATTCTCAGTGATTTGCCAGGCAATTGGATGAACTACAGAGAAGACTGGAAAAGAGCAGGCTTACAGTCTTAGAGGACATTGGAGACATGTAGAAAAAAATTTTAAATTAATTTGATTGAAGATTTTTCTTGCAAGTCAGAGATCTGTGCCATAGTTTGAATGAATACAATTTTTAATTGAATTAAATTACCATTCTTGGCTTCTGAAATAAGAGGAAACAACAAAGCCTGCCTTTGACCTTCAGTAGTTTTCTGTGCTCAATGATGAAAACCAGGGGGCAAAGAATTGCCCATAACTGAGGCAAGGAGCCTCTGACCTCAGTGACCCTAACATAGCAGAAATTAGAATATTAATTTAAAAGTTATTTTCAAAAATGCTGATTTGTAATTTTGAGCTTATAAAGATGGACTAAATTGTCCCCATGTGGTCTCCAAA
Organism: Cheracebus regulus; assembly: GCA_963574635.1. NCBI lineage: Eukaryota > Metazoa > Chordata > Mammalia > Primates > Pitheciidae > Cheracebus > Cheracebus regulus. The sequence goes on from CAUYQU010086672.1 coordinate 1,084, forward strand.
ACAGTCATCTATAACCCTAGAATTCTCCCTAATTATGTATACTTGGAAGACAGTCATTGCTATTTTTATCTATTGATACATTTCCAACCCCTCTTCATTGTGATTCATTGTGTGTTTTCCTTGGAGCAAATATAATTTGAGATTGAATTGAAATAGCCCCCTTGGGAATGCTTACATTAAACATGACCTATTTTTTTTTTTTATCTAGACTATCTGTTATAACTTAAGTAAAGTAAGAGTTTTACAATCTTCACAGGCATTAGGGAAGCAGAGGACTCAGCAGGACAATCATACAAGTAGACGAGTCTTGTGATTCAGAAAGACTGCATAGAGCATCCAGAAGGAGGTTCTTATATGTGCTACATTGCCTACAGACAAAATCATCTATTTATTGTTGACTAAACCTACTGTATGGATTCTCAGGTATCTTTTCCTCTCCTCCATTTACTTACGTCATACATAGAGGCTCCAACTTAGACATAGTTTATTCTTTGAAACATATGCTTTTTGTCTTTACCAGAGTGATATCACTCTACCCTCAGAAAACATTCATTATTTGTGTCTTTCATTTGGTCTTTGTCAACAGCTACCATCTATTGGTGTAACTCTTTTTTTTTTTTTCAAATATGTTATATATGTTTCATTGTATTCCTTAATGTGATTCGAATGCCTCACCAGGAACCATAGTATCTCAGTTGACTGCCTAACCCATAATAGGTGCTTGATACAATGTTTTCATGGGTGCTTATGACAACGTACATGAAATTTAACTTTACCACAAATGATTTCAATTTGCTGTATTGCAAATGGGCTCTGAAATAAATTTATGAAATTCTGGATGATTAAAATATACCATTTATAGGAATACTTATATGTCTATGTTTTCTATTAGATAGTGAACTTATTAAGGACAAAAAGGCTAATCCTCACCTCTGATTTTCTCTTACTAAGGAGGCATTCAGTAACCTGATTGGTATTTGCTCTTATCCAGAACACAATCTGGTAGGAGAATAACAACAAAACAATCAGTACAAGTATTGTTGAAAACAAGCACAATGCCAATTATAAATTATTTGTAAGTGTGATGTAGTAAATTTAGAAAGCACTGAAAGAGAAAGTAACAAGAGATAATAATTGAAAGGTTAGACAGGGAAGCCACTGTGTAGAGATGGTATTTATTTTGAAAGCTGTTAAAAGAGGAGTATACCCATGCAAACAAAATTTCTAATGGTCTATTAGAAATTGGAATAAGAGCAAATTGATGTCAGGAGTGAGGGGCAGAGTTGATATTAGAAAACTGTCCTCTCACCAACACAGGAGTCAGTGCATCTAAAACTCACTAACAAAAAGACGTAACCATGTAAGTATATTATTTATAAATGTGGTGACTGGCAAGAGTAGTTAGGAGTATTGATTTGTGAAGGAATAACATTGCACATGGGAACAGTTTGCTGAGGTGCTTGCCATTTTTGTCACTCAGCCTTTAGTAATATTTAATTAAATTGGTATATATTACTTATATAATTAAAAAATATAATGAAGTCATGAATCTCCTATGGATATAAAATAGACATATATGTCAAAGAGTTTATTTAACACTTTAGTGAGGAAACCAGTATGAAGTTATAACTGGAGAATTTGAAAATCACATATTGTAAGCAATAGGAATGCTCATATGAATTTACAAAGGAATGCAAAACTATTTTGTCTACAGGGCAATAATCAATTGCATCCTATCAGATGCAATTTGTGTGTGTCTGCATGCGTGTGTGTTTTTGTATATGTATATATATATATTTGCCTTCTTATCAGTTTTCAAAAACTTATAGAATAGTGAAATAGAGCAAAGATAATGAAACTGAGATAACTTGGAAGAGTTCATTAGGCAGGACACTTAGGAATCATTTTTGCCCATTTCAAAAGTCTTTTAAACTTAGAATAAATTAAAAACAAAATCAGAGGGAAAGGAAGAAAAATGATACATTTTCCCAATATCAACACCTTTTTAAAAACTCTGAAATACACAATAATAATTATTAACAATAATTATTCCTGGGACACAGCTGCCCTGCACACACTCAATATGGTGCTCTTCAAATGCACTGCAAGCCACTGAAAAAAGCTGAATCAAGACTCAGGCCCTTCTGTCTGGCCTTGCCTGTCTCCACCCTGCATCCCAGGTGCTCCCATTGGAAGCCTTTGTATGGGGGCCTTTGAAATGGAAAATGGAATGATGAGGAAACCAGCACTTTCTCTGATTTGACCTCTTGCCTGTCCTATGGCAGTAAATAAACACTTGGCATTTACTTCCATTTCCGTGTTGTCTTAATTGTCTGCTCCAACACTTGCGGTTCTGTTCTCAGCTTAACTTAATGATTGACATAGTCCTGTATTTTGCTCTGTATTAAAATAAATTTAAGAAGGCATAGATGTAAATGAAGAAAATGTGGGACATTTAACTCAGAATAAAGATTAAAGTTTTAAAAAGAGTTTCTGGGAAACCCCATCTTCCTGTCCTCATTTATTTTCTCTCATTTCTAATAATATCTTTGATTAGTCACCAATGCTCCAGTTTTAAAACTTATTTTCCCGTTTCTTTGTTTCAGAATGCAATTTTGATTCAATTAGTATATATTTGCAGAGCAACATTAAAACAGCTATAGAACTGGCTGGGTGCAGTGGCTCACACCTGTAAATCTCAGCGCTTTGGGAGGCCGAGGCAGGTGGATCACCTGAAGTCAGGAGTTCGAGACCAGCCTGGCCAACATGGTGAAACCCTGTCCCTAGTAAAAATACAAAAATTAGCCAGGCATGGTGTCACATGCCTGTAATCCCAGCTACTCTGGAGGCTGAGGCTGGAATCACTTGAACCCAGGCGACAGAGGTTGCAGTGAGCAGAGATCACACCACTGCACTTCAGCCTGGGGAACAAGAGCAAAACTCTGCCTCAAAACAAACAAGTAAGCAAACAAACAAAAAAATCCAGCTTTACAACCAAGATATAAACATTCCCTTCAACCGATTTTAATTCAACTTAAAATTCTTTTGGATAATTCAAACATTTTCTAGACCTCTCTGCTCCTGCCCTCCCTGCTTTCTCCACCCTGCCAAAACACATTACTACCTGTATTGCTCCCTGTGTGTATCTCTGAGGCCCTTCGCTAACTCACCTGATTAGATACATGTGTGCTAGGGAAAAAGCTACTTTGCTTTCACAAGCATTTATAAGCATTTGTATGTAAAAACTTAGAACTCTGCAGATGAGCTCAGTTCCTCTTATTGTCATTTAATCATTTAAAGAAAGATGTAACAGTGTAGTGTGAAAAGATAACATGGGAGGGGGCCTTCTTATGTACAGCTCAGCTCACCCTGACAGAATTCCTCTGTTATTTTCAACTGTCTCTGTGTGTAGCTGAAATCATTCTGGACTCTCCATGCTTGGAAGAATTGAGAAATACTCATTTAAGGTCTTGGCTTGATAAAAGCTGTGAAAAGTCCAAAACATGTAAAATGAACAAGATAGAAAACATCAAGTTTTAATCACTTCAAGAATATACTATTTCTTGGAAAATACCATCGCACAATAAATCTTCCTGAAAGCTCTTGTTTGGCTTTATTTGCATCAGAGTAACCCAGGCTATGTTGTGGAAACAAATAAACCTTTAATGCCTAGGAATTTAACACAATAAAAGTGATAAGGCTCATAGGTAAATTTAAGAAGTGCTATTTTAATGGGAAATTGTAAACAAACAAACACAAAAGACAAAAAGGAGTTACATATTATCAGTTCTGTACTCTAGCTGGTAAATTTGCTATTCACAGGGGCAGGGCAAGAAATACAGTTTAACAGTTCGAAGCTTGCTTTCCATGTATACTAGGGATGTACAAAAAGGTAACGGATGGTGGACATTTGGTGCTAGGTTTCTCACACTGGAGAGAGAAATTGCAGACAAGCAAGGAAGGAAGGATAGAATGAATACTGGGGGACTGAATGAGAGTTGCAGATGTTAGTATGAATTCATGTTTAGCTTAATACATATATACTTGTGAATTGTTGCAGACCTAATTATGGAAATATGTATAAAAGAGTTCATATATACACATGTATTTGCTAGCTCTATCTGCTCAGAGTGCCTGGAAACAATGACATCTAAATAGCAACAAGTATACCTGGTGCCCAAATCTTGATTTCTAAATGACATTTCCCAATAAAAAGAATGAGGCTCCTTAAAGAAATGACAGATTCCAGCCCTAGAGGAGACAAAAACATCAGATGAGCCTAGAGCTATCTGGTAATGCCAAAAAGCAAGGATGTGCTAAAAATGCACAGGGACTATTACAAAGGGACATAGAAGCTCACCTGAAAACACTCCTGATGGACAAAACTGGTTACATTTGAGCAACATGATAAACAATGTGGTATTAGATTACAGCCCAAAGTACAAATAAATATGCATTATTAGACCAAGCTAATGTAAATATTAGGTGGCTGCAAAAGTAATTGTGGTTTTTGCCATTACTTTTAATTGCACAAAAGGAGTTCATATGCAATTATTACTTTTAAATATGTAGAGGCTATATACATAACAAGCAAATTGCATAAATAAGTATATGGAGAAGAGAGATAAATCATTCTCATAGAACTCTAAATAATATAAGTTACATATTCCTTTCACTAGGAAGTGGAATATATCTATAATCCTCCCTCTACCACACTGAGTGTAGGAAATACTTACGTGATTTGCTCCAAAGTATAGAATATGGAGAAGGGAAAATATAGTAACTTTATAGTAGAGAAGCCTGGCACACAACATCTTAACCAAGTGATGAAAGTTAACATAATCACTAATAAGTTGTGTTGACAACATGTATCCTATGACATGATATATGATAACTACTCTATCACTTTTCTAGTACTGAGAAAGCTAGAAAAGTTATACCTTTTAAAAGTTATTAGTATCTACTGATTTTTCCATTGTATTTTATTTTTAGGGTGAAGTTTCATCAAACTGTAAGTCTCTCAACTTTACTGATGTTTAAAATATCTATTCCTATATAATATCTGATTTATCTGTCTGCATGCTGTATTTTTATTTTGTAAATTAAAAAATTATTGCTATATTTTTGCAACTATTCTATCCTTCTTTTTTGATATTTTCTGTCTTGCTTTCCTAGAATTTTAGTTTTAAAAAATGCCTTTTAAATACCATTTTAATTTCTCACAACTTTTGAAATGTAATTGTTTAATTCTGATTCATTTTCTTATATTTTATAATTTTTAAATGAAAATGGTAGCAAAATTGTATTTGTGTGGTTTTATTGTATTTTTCTAAATAACTGATATATATATATATATATATATATATTTGGTATTGTTTTGTTATTGATTTCTAAATTTATTGAGAATATATCCATTATATTCTTTGACATTCATGAAATTTGCTTTGAAGCCTGTTACATGATTAATTATTGTGATAGTCCATTTGTACCTGAAAACAACAGACACATTCCTTAAAAGAAACTATATAGTTCCCTGTGTGGCAATTTAATAAAGTTTATTAACTGTGTTCTTCACATACAATGTGATTTGTTTAGTTTTCAAGCTAGATAAATCTTTGAATAAGTTATCTTAGAATATGTAAGTACAATTATTTTCATAAGTATTTCAAAATAATAACAGGCTTTTTTATTATTGAATTTTTATATTTCTAGGCTACTAAAAAAGAGCAAACATCTGGAATTATGATAAAAATCAAGAGAAATAAAAATGTTGTTATAGGTGCAGGTTGCCATATGCCCTCTACATTTCAGCACCACAACACAGCAACTTGATAGTTTTTTTAATGTCCTTGGCTCATTCTAGGTATTGGCAGACAGATGGTTCACTTCCATTAAAACTAAAATTAAAAATTAAAACAATTCCTAACTTACTTCAGAATTATCATGTAAACTTCTTACATCTTAGAGCACATTGCATAGTGAGTGTTCTGTTTATTTGTGCTTCTCTAAAATAAAGCACTCACTGTTTAAAAGCTTGACACACAGTCATAACAGGCAAATGTCATTTTTTGGTTAATTTCAGAGCAGCAGTTTTGTTAACTACATTATTTCAGAAACTTTGGCTAAAATTGTCAGGATAAACAAAAATTTCTAAATATTATCAGGAGATACCACTGTTTTCCAATGATTATTGGTTTTGCAGATATCATACTATCAAAATAAGACTTTTTTTCCTGAAACTTTCAAAATAAATCAATATACTACCATGTGTTTTTATTATAATTCCATGAAGTAAATTCCAGGAGTGATATTAAAAATATAATTTCTTGTTATTTATCAAACAATATGCTCATTGAAAATATTTTTTAGCAAACAAAATAATTTTCTTAGAAAATTCAAACTATATCAATGGAGTTGTGAGAAAATTTTTAAATTCATATGGCATGAAAATATTTGCTCTCAATATTATTTTAAAATTAATCGATAGTAATCAATATTTTTATGTTTATGATACTGCACGTATAGAAGATTAGAGATTTGGAGGAAAACAATGGGTTAAAGTCCAGTTCTGTTGTGACCTAGTCTCATTTACTGTTACAAATGGCTTTAAATAGGAAATATGAATTTTCTTATGCGTAAGTGGAGATAATTTAGTCCTAATCTGATGTACTTGACAGTTTTTAGAATTAAAACTTAGTATTATAGATATATAATAATCAAATATTCATGAGTATGTGTGTGTTTGTAAAGATAAATAATGAAAAAGATAATTTTTGACTTAATTATTATGAGCCTATTCTTCAAACTATAAACATGTAGTTATACAAATATTGGAATTGTTTTTTGCCCAGATAGTAATATTCAAAGGTCTATGATATGTGTTGATGGGGATGTCCACAGGACTAATTCAATAACAATTTGTATTGTATATTCCTTGCTATGACTTTTCAGTGTATGTTAAAAAGTCGATGTCTTGAGTTCCAAATGGAAAATATACTCTAGTCCTGATACACAGTGCTCTTTATTGGCATGGAATCTTGAATTTCAAAATAAAGAAGGAATGAAGGGAAAGGAAAGAATACAGAAAGAACAATCAGTAATTTGTCTCTCAATTACTTAACCTGTCATACCCTGTTAACATATTTATATGTCAAACAATATTTTTACACTTTTTATTACTTTTTATTTGCATTTCAAATGACTAAATGTATTAGGAAATTCAAGGAAGTAAGCTTCCACAATTTCTACCAATCTATCTACTACAAGAAGCAAAAACAATCCAGGCAGGTAGGTCAACACCCCGGTCTTTTTTTTTTTTTGAGATGGAGTTTCTCTCTTGTTCCCCAGGCTAGAGTGCAATGACGTGATCTCAGCTCACTGCAAAGTCTGCCTCCCAGGTTCAAGCAATTCTCCTGCCTCAGCCTCCCGAGAAGCTGGGATTAGAGACGCCTGCCACCACACCTGGCTAATTTTTGTATTTTTAGTAGAGACGGGGTTTCACCATGTTTGCCAGGCTGTTCTCAAATTCCTGACTGCAGGCAATCCGCCCATCTGGGCCTCCCAAAGTGCTGGGATTACAGGTGTGAGCCACTGCACCTAGCCTAACACCCAGGTCTTAAAGCGGAAGAATCAACACAGGGGCCCCTTTAGACATTAAATATTGAGTTGTCCATTTTGGTAATTGTCAATTTTTATCAACGTAACCACAGCTCAATATTACTCTTTTTCTGCAGCATCTGAGTAAATAAGTCATACAGAGTTCAAGGTAGATTCTGTGCCAAATCTCTAGAAAAGACAGGGAAATGCAAAAATATTGACATATAAAGGGCAATTATATAACAATATACTGATAGTACAGTTGGTTCTTGTTATTCACAGTAGTCAGGTTCCATTAAGTCACTGATAACACCGAATTAGTGAATACTGAATCATTGCTCCAGAAGGTTAAGTTCCTTTGAGTCTCTGGTCACAAAAGTCAATGAAATACATAATCTTGTTTTATGTGGGTTTCTCTTTAAAGATATCTTATTTTATATGTATATATTTAGTTCATTAACATTGAGCTCACAGCAAACAGCACTCTAACTTATGCCTGAACAAAGTTCATCTAACACACATTAGACTGTAAGGTACGTCACAGCCTTCTTGCACTGAAGAATGTTAGACAGCACTTCAGCACTACACTCACAGGAACATTTTAAATCATGAAATTACCAAAAAATGTATAAAAAGTAAAAAGGAAATGGCATTATATAGATTGCAAAAAAGGACACATTCACAGTATGAGCTGGAACAGAGAAGACAGAGCACCACCTTGTGTGACCTCAGCTGGCAACACGCCCTTTTCGGCAACTCAAATTTTTTTATCACTTTGCCCATGTCTGCAAATGACTCTGAAATCATTGTAAGTATTGATTTTTGGGTTGAAACAAATTTTAGCTAGTAGGTTAATTCACTAATACAGAATCCACAATTGATGAGGATTGACTGTATCTGGAAGAGTAACTGGGATGCTGCCGAGAGCTTTTCTGAATGAATCAGAGGCTCAACTACAGGCACTACCTATCTGCTGAATCTGATCAAGTTCCCTCAATCCCAATGTAAAGAAAGGTGGATCTATACTAGTTGTTAGCCTTAGCCTTGATATTTTAGGCTACTTACTACTTCTTAGTATCCAAAAGCAACCTTAAGCAGCTCTTCTGAGATCAGACTGAGGTGAGAAGAAGTGGACAGATGAGCTCATGCAGTGCATTTATCACTGAAAGAGACTGTGAATTTGAAGGGTGATACATGGTGGAGGTGGAATGATAGAGAACAAACTGTTTTCAAAAAGGATGGTTACCTAACAGCACAGTATGGATTGCCACGGGAGGAATTATGATCAATACACTTTTTATCTTCCTTCGTTTATTCCTTCCTTTTTCCTTCCCTCTTTTCTTGGAAGCTTTTTGTTTCCTGAGTATTCTTTTTGTTCACTACAATGTGGCAATCAGATATCTGTAGCTAGCTTGGTTAAGTAACGTCGGAGATACTTACTTATTGACTATTCATCTATTCTACATAATGACACTGCCTCTGCTGCACAAAACATTTCATAGTATGGGCAGTTCTGCTCCATGATGATGCATATGTTAACACAAGAAAAGTCATAGGGCTTATGAGAAAAGTGAGGCTAAAAGCATAACACTCAAAACTTTTCTTAGTGACACATTAGACAAAAAGACGAGAACCTAACTAAAATAGTAGTATAGTTTTACACATATTAAATGGTTAAGAAATACTTATAGTGTAATAAACGTAGTCCTTTCCTCGGAAAAAGCCTTAAGTACCCTTGTGGAAGTGGGCATCAAAAAGTTGAAGCTTTTGAATTACTGTGAAGTAATGGAAGGTTGACTGAAATTGTATAGAACTCTGTACCATCAGATAGGAATGAGTGCAGCTCCGAATATAAAACACAGGCCGTGTGCTGAGGTAGCTGGTAGATGTTTGAGGTGAGTGCATATTGTATATTCTGCATAGTTCAGTTGAGTTGAGTGAAGTTTTCTGCATTTACCTAGTATTTCTCATGGATAAAGTCTAGCATAAGTGTATGAAAAAATCTGGCTTGTCCTCTAATTGTTTCTTTTTGTTTTAAATTTATTTATTTATTTATTTTTTTATTATTATTTTTTTTTATGGGCGAGGTTCTGTGACCCCGGGAAAGGGGCCACAGAAGTCGCCTTGTTTTAAATTTTTAAAAAGTTTTTTGAGACGGAGTCTTGCTCTGTCGTCCAGGCTGGAGTGCAGTGGCATCATCTCAGCTCACTGCAACCTCTGCCTCCCAGATTCAAGAGAGTCTCCTGCCTCAGCCCCCACCCACCCACCAACCAGTAGCTGGGATGACAGGCATGGGCCACCAGGCCCAGCTAATTTTTGTATTTTTAGTAGAGATAGGGTTTCACCATGTTTGCCAGGCTGTTCTAGAACTCCTGACTTTGTGATCTGCCCACCTCGGTCGCCCAATGTGCTTGGATTACAGGTGTGAGCCAGCTCACCTGGTCCTCTAATTGTTAATATATCAATCACATTGGAAAAACTTCAGGTTTTCAGCACAAATGTTATAACAGAACTGACTGTGCAATGTTATTGGACTATAGTATGATTGAATTTTGGTTTCGGATGAACTGCTAAATTTCCCTAGAAATAATCGCAGGCACAAACTGTGACAGTTTACATTTGAATCTTGTTTGAGGCCCATCCTTCTATCTCCTGCACTGATGCTTCAGAATCTTTCTAATATTAATACGTGTGTTTACTCAGCGCTCTCCCTCTTCGTTTCTGAAAGGACATATGACTTCCACAAGGGTACAAAGCAAGTGGTCCCCATAGGAATATCTGGCACCGCTCTGCATTTATCTAAGCAATTCATTCAACCTTGGTAATTATGAATACACTGCCTCCACTGCACAAGGGTTTTTCCTAATACAGAATCAGTGGGCTGTGTGGGCCTGAGTTTTGGCCCAGGCTCAGCATATTTCATCAACACTGTGATTGCCCTTGATGCATGCCAACATCACAATATCAAAACATCAAGAAGCAGAAGCATACTTTCAGCATTACAGCAAAGTGAAGAAAATTTATTCAAAGGGAGAATCCTTTGTGGAATTAAATTTTTGTCTAAAATATCTTTTCTTCCCCTTGACCTGATTTTACTCATCCCTTGAGGCCACATTGTTTCACTTCCTCTAATACTTTTTGCCATTCTATTCCCACCCTCACTGTTTTCATATACCCCACCTTATCCAATAGGTCTAAGTTCATGGCTTCAGCCCTGTTCTCTTTATAGCCTGGTTTCATCACAGACCTGCCTTCCTTTTACTAATTATAAAAGAAGGTACAGCTGGCTAGCATGGCACCCCGACCCTACTCAGCTTAGGGCTTTGTTGTCTGAACCTTCCTTTCTACAGTGTCCCCTGGTTAATTAGGAGTACATTTTTATTTAGTTTTGCTATGTTTATTTTTTTCTACTCAACTGACTTGTTAACTTCAGGAATAAAAGAGAACCCATCAAAGTAGGTTCATTGATAAGATGAACTCTCAAGTCTTAAAAGAAACTGAAAAGTCAGTCCTGCCAAATGCTTGTCATGCTTGTACATAAATATACTTACTTATAGGGAACTCACTACTTGTTGAGGCAGCTCATTTAGCATTTAGAGAACTCTTTAAGAAATTTCTTCTTAATATTGGGCCAAAAAAATCTGTCAAGAGTGCTCAACAATTGCAATCCCATCCCTGCAAGACCTGCAGAATAACACAAAGTTTTCTCTGCAGAAAAATCTCTGAAATATGTTCAGAAACTAATTTCTTCCAATGCTGTTTTTCTTTTCTCCAGGTCTATGTTCACTTCGCCAAACTGGTTCTCCAAAAACACAAACATGAATTTTTTCAGCTTCCATTTCTTTGAATATTGAAATTTGTTTATTTTTATTTTGGACCACAGTATCCAGAATCGTACTTGAAGGTTGTTTTTTGTTTGATTTTGCTTTGTTTTTATTTTCACAATATTTTACACAGTGTAAAACAATTTTAATTGTTTTACTGATTACCGATTCCACTAAATTTTCTCTAAGATGGAATTTGGAATTACTTTCTTAGGAGTCTTTACTTTGTAGTAGAAATAGTTACAGATTATTTGAAAAAAAATTAGATAATTTCCAAGAACTTTCTATTCCTTGCATTTTTGTAATTCTCTATATTCTACATACTTATAATTATCTTTTCTGGAGATTTTCTTCTCCATTTTCACTTGCCCATCAGATATCTGAACATAAATACCTGTTAAATGTTAAATTGGTAAAATCATTTAAAGCCCCCAAAGTTTTGTCATTTGACAAAATGACAAACTGTGAAGATATCCCAATTGGTCTGTTATGTGAAAAGAAGTTAGAGATATACATACCCCTAAATACCTCCGTGTAGCTCCAGCTCAGGTTTCCAGAGTCCATGTGTACCTACAATGTAACCCTGTTCAGTGAACAGCCAACAAGTTCTCATCAAACTCAACTGTAATTTCTAAGAATCTTTGCTGTCTGGTAATTTCCTATGCCACTTTTTTTTTGTTCTGAAAATATGAATAAAATGGATGGTCATTATAAAGAAGTTGAGAAATTTCCTTCAAATTCATCAATACCAGTCATGCAGTAAGGCTACTTCCTTTTACAAAATCCTATGTTTGTTTCCTGTGGGGGTAATATTTAGAAGACTGGAGTTTCAAATGGATATGCTAAAATTGCTTGTAGCATATTAAAACACAATAAGATTAAATGAGACAACACATGTGATAATGTTTTATAAGTGAAGTATGTTTTATAAATAAGATATATGAAAAGTATATAAGAATTTAAGAATGGCCTCGTATGTCATCCACACTTTTTTTTTCATTCTACTTATCTTCGCTTCTAACATTTAAAAGTTTCTTATCACTTCTTCAACATGGGTTTGGGGATGGGTAGATTTCATTATAAAAATATCCTTTCATGAGTTCTCAAAATCTTTTCTAATAGCTTTCACAGAGGAAATGATCAACTCTCAAGACTATTAAGTTATAATGCATTTTTCTGTGTTATGTTTGTGTTGCTGGATGAAATCTGTATTCCAAACATATTGCCTAGCTTTCTGGGCAGGTACAGATTTGATCTCATGTTAAATGGGTCAAAAAGGAGTGCAGGGAGTAGACTGCAGAACATGACTTTGCTCAGATGCTGTGGTTAAAGTTGACAGAAGAAGGCTTTAGCAGTTCACAAAAGAGATATACTCATTGTTACAAAGAAAAGCTCTATTTCCTGAGTACTTCCTGTCACACGAAGTCATGTCAGTTATCAATCATATATTAGACAAGGATTAAAGGCACAGATGTCTTGATATTATGGGTTTTACCAAAGTCCCATATGCATTTTTATTCTAATATAATGCTGCATTATTAACCAATTAGTCTAGAATCATGTCAAGTCAGCAGAGGTACACTTTCCATTTTATGTCAACATCCTCCCTTCAATATATGTAAAATAAATCATTCACCACCAATAATTAATACAATGTAGAAAGAGAAAAAAAACTAGAAATGGATTTTTCACCTCTTTCCCTGTACTCAGAACTGGTGTGTGTTCCCAGTGAAATGGAGCTGAAAGCTTGCTCCTCTTAGGTTATTCTTGTCTGCATATGTTAGACCTTCTGGTTTTGGTTGCTTCAACAGCTTTCTGATGCCTTCACACATGCAATTTATTTTTTCATTTTTCTGGCTTTTCTGGAAATTTTGCAAGAATTGTTTGTCTAGAAAACTCCTTTCACCTACATGTCTCATATCTCTCAGAGCATTTTAAATTTTAGTTTCAGTGATTACAGGTTATAAGCACATTTTCATATTTATTGCCTTTAGTTGTCATCTTTTGTGAAGGATTGAAATATTTTCCTCATTTTTAAGGTTAGCTCTCTTTTTTTATTGATATGTAGTTCTGTACATAATCTATTTGTAAGCCATATTTTGACTACAGGAGTTGTAAATTTATTCTCCCACTCTACCCCTTGCATTTTCACTTCCTGAAGTTTGTCTTTTGAGTAAGAGCATTCTTAAATGCAATTAAGTCCAATTTATCAATGTATTTCCATATTGTTCATGTTTTATGCACTCTTTGATAATTCCCTATCCTACTGATAGAAAGATATTCTCCTAGGATTTTTTTGCTAGAAGCTTTATTGTTTTTAAGGATGATGCTTCAAGGAGGTCAATGTTCTTTTTTAAAATATAAATCTCTCTATCAGTTAGCTGTTGCTGCATAGTAAAGCACCTCAAAACTTAAGATTTTATTATTTTCTATTTTATTTTATTGTTTTGAGATACAGTCTTGCTCTATTGTCCAGGCTGGAGTGTGTGATCTTGGCTCACTACAACCTCTGCTTCCTGAGTTAAAGCAATTCTCCTGCCTCAGCCTCCCGAGTAGCTGGTACTACAGGCACCTGCCACCATGCCTGGATAATTTTGTATTTTAGTAGAGAACAGGGTTTCACCATGTTGCCAAGGCTAGTCATGAACTCTTGAGCTCAGGCAATCCACGCCTTGGCCTCCCAAAGTGCTAGGATTACAAGCATAACCCACTGTGCCTGGCCAAAGCTTAAGTTTTTTAAAAGTCAAGCATTTATTTAGACTATGATTCTATGGGTTGGCAATTTACCTGGGTAATCTTAATCTGCTGGACTCAATTACACATATGTTGCTGTGTTCGTTAATACTGAGTGTTAGTCTGGGCACAGTGGCTCACGCCTGTAATCCCAGCACTTCGGGAGGCCAAGGCAGGCAGATCACCTAAGGTCAGGAGTTTGAGACCAGCCTGGTCAACATAGAGAAACCTAGTCTCCACTAAAACTACAAAAATTAGTTGAGCATGGTGGTGCATGCCTGTAATTCCAGCTACTAGGGAGACTGAGACAAGAGAATCACTCGAGCTGGGAGGCAGAGGTTGCAGTGAGCTGAGATTGCACCATTCCACTCCAGCCTGGGAGACATAGGGATACTCTGTCTCAAAACAAAACAAAACAAACCTATGTGATGTATACTGTGTTTTTATTAAGTACTATTTTAGTTACAGGGTTTGTAGTTTTCTCCTTGAAACTGAGTGTCAACTTGATTGTATCGAAGGATGTAAAGTACTGATCCTGGGTGTGTCTGTGAGGATGTTGCCAAAGGAGATTAACGTTCAAATCAGTGGGCTGGGAAAAGCAGACCCATCCTTAATCTGGGTAGGCACCAGCTAATCAGCTGCCAGTACAGCCAGGATATAAAACAGGTAGAAAAACCTGTAAAGACTAGACTGGCTTAGCCTCCCAACCTACATCTTTCTCATATGCTAGATGCTTCCTGACCGGGTATATCGGACTCCAAGTTCTTCAGCTCTGGGACTCAGTGGGACTCAGACTCTGTTCCTTGCTCCTCAGCTTGCAGACAACCTATTGTGGGACCTTGTGATTGTGTAAGTTAATACTACTTGATGGCCATATATATATATATATGGACAGAACTATATGGACATATATATATATCTATCTATATATATATATATATCTCCTAATACATATATATTTATTAGGAGATCTAGCTATCTATCTAGATCTATCTATATATACATACATATATATGTATTAGGGGATATCTATATCTATATATCCTATCTATATCCTAATAGAACTATATGGAGATACACACACACACACACACACACACACACACACACACACACATATATATATATCCTAATAGTTCTGTCCCTCTAGAGAACCCTGACTAATGCAGTTATCAAGAGTGAGTCCATATGTCTGCCAGTTGGCTGGCTGGGTCATCTGGCTTTTGTTATCCAGGAGGATATGTCAGGCTTGTTTACATGGTGGTGGATGTGAAATTCTCAAGGTAACAACAAAAAAAGAACAAGCCACAGTGTACCAGCACTTTTCAATCTGTGTTGACATCATCAAATTTCCCATCATCTCACTAACCAGTTAAGGTAACATAAGCAACCCAGATTCAAAGGGCAGCGAGGAGACTTCACTTCCTGATCAAAGGAAATGATTTTTGTTTTTTTTTTAAAGATGGGGTTTCACCATGTTGGTCAGGCTGGTCTTGAACTCCCGACCTCAGGTAATCCACCTGCCTCGGCCTCCAAAGTGTTTGGATTACAGGCGTGAGCCACCATGCCCTGCCCAAAAGGAAGTTATTTGTACTGGTTTTTTGCAGTCTACAATATCCAGTTGACCTAGAACCATTCATTGAAGAGAATTTCCCATTCTCCACCATTCTTTAGTGTTACTTAATAATATAATTACTTTCTATTCCCACTTGGCTACAGGGAGAAATTGAAGCTGAAAGAGGTGTTTCAGTTCCTTGAGCAGTTTAAAGTCCTTTCTGCAGTAAGATTCTTTCCTTTGTAAATTTCATGACTTACTTAGTAGCCCTTTCATAGTGTGGCCGCCTAGACAACATATTCCAGCTTTGGTAGTACACCTGACCAAGACAGATTTGATATTCCTCTCAGCTTGACCAAACTTCAGACAGATAAGTTGGACATACAAAAAGCAAACCTTCATATACATATGATTATCATATTATCTTTTTAATGTTCGGAGCTTACTGTGTTATTTCCTTTTTCATTCCATGTATTAGTTATTTTATTATCCTCTTTTAATCATTCTCACCAGTGTTTCCTCAATTTCATTAGTCTTTTCTGAGAATTAAGTTTTGGCTATTTATGTGTAAATCTGTAGATTTTTGTTTTTTGTTACAGTATTTACAATCTTATTTTTGTTTTCATTTCTTTGACTTTGTCTAATTTTCTTATTTTTTCTAATATTAAAAAAATTAATGTTTATGCCATCAGTGTGGGCTATGTTATGCTAGCACAATAAACAACAATAGTTGCAAACACTATTGTTTTAGCAACTCAGATGTCCATCATGAGTCAGTTGGGGATTCCCTCAAACATCATTATTATATTCTGAGGCTTCAGTGTATTGAAGTATATCATCATTGTCCACTCTAACTTTTCCTTGAGATGTTTGAATTTTTATTGATTATCAGAGCCTCAAGCAAAATCTATCGATCCTTAATTATAGAAACTAAAACATCAGAAAGGATTTGGGGTAAAAAGCTTATAATTTTTCTGAAATATCCTAAAATGCTGTCTTATGATTAGGGCATAAAATATTTAGCATATGCAAATTTATTTATCTTTCAAATTTAGTTTTATGGATAAATTGCAGATGGCAAGTGCTTGTTTTTTGTCTATTACTTTTCTATGTCTTATGCCAGAGGCCTAGCAATAAATTTCTGCCTCCTAGAAAATGCCAGCAATACTTGATTTTATAAGCAGAGTATTTCAGAAATGGTAAAACACATAGACAGCATTTTTCAGAACCACAGTGTTATTCTCCAGGGCAAACATTCTTAGGCTTGTGAGCCTGACAACTCCTCTGTGAAGGGATTCTATTTTACAAAATTTTAGGTACAACTGAAATGCCTGAAGGGGCATGGCCTATGTAAAATGTAATTTTAAGGCTGTAAATTAGTTTTAACAAAGCACACAAGATTGCTGAATCTAGTATCCTCTGCATATTGCAAAATTAATGCTTTGGGGCTTTCTTTTAAGCTCGGATAAAGCTGAGTAGACACTGAGTTTTCTTCTGTGCAGGACATCATCATAACAATTACCTTCTATTCCAACTTGGCTGGAGGGAGAAATTGAAGCTGAGGTATGTGTCGCAGTCCATTAGGCAGTTTAAAGTCCTTGCCATGGTACAAAGTTCATCTTTTAGCTTGTACTTTTTTGTTTTGTAGAGACGGGGTTGGCTAGAGTTTTGATGTGAGTTACTTAGAATCTCTTTCGAGATGAGACTCCCTAGATAACACATCCTAGCTTTTGTATATTAAATGTATTTGACCAAGAAGGTTTTGACATTCTCCTCAGCTTGAAAAAAAACTTATGCAGGTTTTTCCTTGACTATAGGTATTGACCTCCCTTTTCTTAGAGCCTTTACTTTAGAAAATGTTCTATTGTAAATTCGTCTGTCCCTTTGAGATGTAAATTTTCTCCCAGTGCCAGTCTCTTACCAGTTTTATAACCCAGGAATACCTTTCTCAAGGACCTGTGTGTGGGGATCATTCCCATGTGAGGCCCCTCGGAATTGGGCCTCGAGCCATTCCTTTGAAATGTAATCATCAAGAGAGAGTTTTCTATTTCCCAGTTTTGGTGGGAGAGTAAGAGTTTAACTTGCATAAGCAACAATTAGCAAATACAGATGGCTTAATCACATGACCAACCTCTCCCCTAATGTCTTTCAGTACTTTTCTACTAGTTCACCCCAGTTCTTAATACTTTTTGATATTAGTGGAATTGAATTCAGTCTCTCTCCCCAATTGCAATTGTCTTGAATAAAGTCTTCCTTGCTTATTTTTTCTACCGCGATTTTTCTTGTTGTTATTGTATCCCGTTTCCATTTTGTGTAAGTGAAAGTCTTCTGAGGAGTTAAAGTAGGAAAACTACCAGCTCATTTGCTGCCTGGTCACAGAGACAGCTATCAGAACAAAGATATGGTGTGTGTGTGTGTGTGTGTGTGTGTGTGTGTGTGTGTGTGTGTGTGTGTGTGTGTAGCAAAGTAAGTGACTTGTGGTGTGGGTGGAAAGAAATTCATTATTTTATGAATTTGCCACATGGTCATTCCCTCTGACAGGTACCAGCTTAGATTTATTAGAGATAGAGCCAGGCTTGGTTTTGAGTGGAGATTTTTGTTGTGCATTGCAGAATGATTCAGATAAAATAGTTACCAGATAATGGTGTGTTTTTGTTGTTGTTGTTGTTGTTTTGTTTTGTTGTTGTTTAATGTATTTGAGGGTAGGGATCTTACTGATCTTTGAATTAATTCAGGCTACATGATCAAATCCTCACTAAGCTTTTTTAGCAGGAAAATCACACCCAGTGTATCTCACCAGTCCAAATGAAGTTGGAAATGTTGGACAAAATATTTGATCCTCATATCACAGGATCAAGCTTGTTGACAGTTGTATGTATTTTCCAATTAAACTAATCTACATTTCAAACTTCTTTTTTACATCCTTCACTAAACAGGGGTGCTCTAGGCAGATCACTCTACCTGCTGATAAAATTCTTAGCTTATTTTGGCCCATGTAATTTCTAGTGGGGAGTTTGTGCTGCTTATCACTCACTTAATGTACATACCTGTGATAAAAGTACTTTCAAATTAGAGTAGGTTAGATGATGATTGATTAACGGTCTCAGTTGTTATTTACAATAGAACTGTTCCATGGCAGTGGAGGCTTGTCTTTAAGATGGGTACCATCAATTTTCTTTTTCTCTCTTTGAACAAAATCCAATGAAGAGGTGGCATGTTTTCCTCCTTTCCCTTGGATCTGGGCTGGTCTGAATGACTTATTTGGCTTATAGGATATGGGAAAGTGATATCCTGCTACTTCTGAAGTTAGGTCATAAAAATATCTGCAACTTACCCTGGGCATTTTGGGCTATTTGACTCCAATTCTTACTCTGGGAGTAGTCAATGCCATGTAAGAAGGGTGTCCATGAGATATTTAAGTTACATAAATAGGCCAGGTTGATTGAAATACCTTGTTGGGGGTGGGGGTGGGGTGGAGAGAGAGATAGAGGGAGAGAGATAGAGAGAGAGTGAGCGAGCAAGAGAGAATGGAGGCCAAGGAGCCAAGAGAGAGAATGGAGGACAAAGAGCAGAGATGCCAGACATATGTGTGAATAGATCACCTTGAAAGTATATACTATAGCTCCAGTCTGTGCAGATAATGCCAACTGCCAATTTGGCAAGAGCTAAACTATCTTGCTAGGCCGTTCCAAAATTTATGACCTTCAAAATTGTGAGAAAGTTAAAACAGGTGTTTTAAGTCAATAACCTATGGGAATAGTTATGCAGCATTAGCTAACTGGAATAATATCCAAGTTTCAATTGTTGGTTTTAGAACAAACATGTTGCTTCCACATTTCCATGTTCAAAATGTCCTGCTCCTTTCTCCCAAATCAACTCTGCTGGAAGCTTTCAAGCAGAAAGTCAGTATCAAAAGTTTGGTGCAAGTTTTATAATAAAATAAATTCCACTGTTTTTGTATCCTGTTTGTAAAGAAAATTTGCAGAGGCATATAGAGAGCCTAAACATTTTGGGGGAAGTAGATCTTAGATCTATTTATTTATGATATTAGACAGTTACTTTTGACAAATTAGGGCAGTATTATACCCTTGTAGAATTATATTCAGGATTGTAATTGGAAGGTTCCTAAAGACTTACTTTTTTGGGAAGAAGGGTTTTGGAGCTGGCAGGCTGGCATTCAAATCATAATCCTATCATTAATCTTGGGAAAAATACTTAAATTTTTATGCACCTCAATTTCTTCACCTCTAAAATGAGAATAATGATAATGCTTAGCAGTGTTATTTTAATTAATTATATATAAAATGATGTATCTAGGAGACAGTAGATATTAAAAAAATGCCAATCTCCCATTTACATTTTTTTTCTTTTGCTCAAGTGATTCATTAAGCTGCCTTCTTTATCTCATTCCTCTTTTTTCAGTTTAAGTAATATTGTCACTATTTGTTTATAGGTATGTTTCAATCCTTAGACTATACATTCAGAGTATATATTTATTTATCTTTGTATTTCCAAGAATAGCTCATACCCTGGCATGCAAAAGATATTTGAAAATATTTGTAGTATAGAAATATTCTATAAATATGGTGTATAAAGTCTCATCTCTCTTATAAACCATCCTTTGAGCAGCCCGCCTCCTACTGATCCCTAAAAAAATAATAATAAAAAGACTATACCATCTGTTCCACCCTTTAGGCAATCATGAATTGGACATTTTTACCTTCATGTCAGTTTACTACATACAACTTAAGTTTTCTCTTATAAAATCTTCAAATGGTGGTCATAAGTTCTTTCTGTGAGGTGGTCAGTTATGTTATTTTATTGCTCCAAGCCTTGCCTAAAACAGTACCTTGCGCATGTAACATATCTTCAATGGATAAAATAAGAAAGGATCTTTGTAGGAGAAGAATGAAAGGTCAAGGAGCAAATTAAACTTTCATGAATTAAAATAATGTGGTCTTTCTTCCATTATTTGAAAATTTGGAGTATTAATATTAGGAAGCATTAGGTGTGTGTTTAGAATTGTTAAATCTCTTTTGTTGTAATTTAAAATGGGAGCTTTGTTGCATCGTGATTGAAATACAGCCTGAGTGTTTTAATGGAAAATCAGTTCTTGTAAAGCTAGTTGAAAAGTGATTGCTTTTTAATTGGAATTGTTTATAGTCACAGTCCATTCTTTAAAGCTATTTCAGGATTCAAACAAATGAGAACAACTTGAAATCAAGAAATTGCATTAATCACAATAGATCCCAATGCTAAATAGACAAGAAAATATTAGCTTTCTGGGAGAGGTGAAGGAGTCAATGTTCTTTAGTAAAATCACAATTTAGGATTAAAGTGAGGCATTATAGAATGGAAACAATGGATTTCTCAAACACAAATGTTGATCTATTGACCAAGCAAGTTTGCAGTTTAGATTCACTTAGTGAAAAGTTGTTGCCTTCACGAAGCCTTCAGAAAGGAAAGTTCTTTCCATTTACCATGAAGTTTGTCCAATCTGAGGTCCAATCTTTGTCTAACAATGAGCCCAAACAAGCTTTTACATGTGCTAAGTAATATTGCACTCAGAATTTCTCCGGGGCATTACTCCATTATTTAGCCAATAACATTACCAGGAAACTGTTAAAAATTTTCATGGAGGTCTTCCATTTGTTAATTTTTCACAAACCATTTATTTAGTTAAATAACTTTTTTTCCCCTTGACTTTTCAGCGTTCTACTGTGCTATATGTCTTATGTTTTTTACAACTGAACACAGCTATAAAACTAAGATTCTTTCCTTGTCTCTCTCTGCTACTCACTGCATTTCCATAAGAATTTGTTTTTATTTTATTTTGTTACTTAATCCTAAAGAAGTGATCCAGTTTATTTTGCAATAGAAGGGGAGAAATTATTATCACTGTTCACTCTTTTCTACAGTAGGTTTGCTATGGTTGGTCATTTATTTTAATACAAAATACACTCACATACAGAACAAAAATTTTAAAATTTAGCATATAGCAAAATCATTATATAAGCATAAATGAGAAAAGTAATTATAAAATTTAATTATAAAAATTGGAAAAGATACCCTCATTTAAGCTTTACCTAGCTTCTTGTTACTAGCTTTAAATAAACATATATAAATAAATAATATTATATACACTTCAATTCCAATAAGATGTATCAAACTAAGGTATATTCATAGAAAAAAATTCTCACCTAGACTCAAAAGGGTATATATTCTTTTGCCTGCCTGTGATGATGCATACTGTATTACTATTTTTTTAATCAGAGTCTTACTCTGTTGCCCAGGCTGGAGTGCAGTGGTAAAAACATGGTTCACTGCAGCCTGGAACTCCTGGTCTCAAGCAATCTTCCCACCCTAGCTCCCTGAGTAACTAGGACTACAGGTGCATGTCACCACATTCAGCTACTGTTTTAAATTTTTTTGTAGAGACAACGTGTTGCCTTGGCTGGTCTCACTCTCATGTACTCAAGTGATCCTCCCATCTCAGCTTCCCAAAGTGCTGGAATTACAGGCATGAGCCACCATGCCCAAGCCTTACTGTATTTTTTGAAGGTAAACTGCCATCCAATTTTATTTTTTCCTATAGCCTCTCACCTCTTTCACTGAAATAAATATAATCTAGTATTGGTTAAACATTCTCTGAATCATGGATGACAGAGCATAAAGCAACTCTTTCTTACTGTGGGAAGCACAGACTCCCTGCACAAGTTGTAACAAAGCTAGTGTCTACTTTTTAAAGTAATGTTGATAATATAGGAATAAAGCTATCTTTATATATGCCTTAAAGTTGTGGGGAAGGACAGAATCATCATGCCATTTGAATACTACTGCGCTCTATTGGATTTGTATTATATTATTCATTATTAAGTATGAAAAGTGAGACATGGAGGGGGTCAGTGGCTGTGACCAAGATCACATATCCAATAATATGTAGAACTGGAATCTGACTTAAAGATTCTAATCCTTAGTATAAGATTTTCTCTATTACATCATGCCATTATACTATGTTAAATTAATTTATTAAAATATAAATAAGTATAATAATTTTCTATACTGCTTGGTGTATAGACTGATGTACAGACTGATGAAAATATACAATCATATTTCTTATTTTGGAAATCTAAATTTTCTCTAAGATATAAAACTTAGATTAATTTTTTTTCAATATAATACACTTTATCAAGGGATAATTTACTTAAAATAAAATGCATCCCAATTTAGTGTATATTTTGATGAGTTTTCAAGAATGTGTACAGACAGGTAATTACCACCGTTATCAAGACAAAATGTTCCTTGTGATTGTTCACAGTCAATCCTGTTTCACCTACATTAGCCCCAGTCACCAATCTGCTTTCTGCCTATAAAGATTGGAATTTTCTTCCCTGAGTTTCCTATGAAAGACTCAAAAGTACCTATTCTTCTCTGCCTGACTTCTTTTTCAACATAATGTTTTTGAGATCATCCATGTTGTGGGCTTGTATCAATGGTTCATTCCTTTGTATTGCTTCTTAGCATTCAACTGTATGCCATGCTAACCTGTTTATTCATTCACATGTTGATGGCTATTTTGACTGTTCCCAGATTTTGGCTATGGGGAATAAACAAGCTATAAATATTTGTGTACAAGTCTCTGTGTGGGTGTATGTTTTCTTTTCTCTTGGGCAAATATCTAGAAATGAAATGGCTAGGTCATATGGTAAATGGCTGTTCAAATTTATATAAAACGATAAAATGCATTTTTCAAAGGTTGTCATTTTATATTCTCACAGGCAATGTATGTGAGTAACCAGTTGTCAATATTGATATTGTTAGTCTTGCATTTTAGCCATTCTCTTAGGTTTTAGTGGTATTTGATTATAGTTCTAGTTTATATTTCCCTGATGACTAATGATGCTGGCAATTTTTCCAGGTGCTAATTGGTCATTTGCATATCTTTTCAAATCAAATATATATTTACATCTTTTTTCTAATTTAAAATTGATTCATTTTTCTTGGTACTATTGAATTTTAAGAGTTCTTTATATAGTCTAGATGTATTTCTGTGTTAAATATATTCATTTCCAATATTTTATTCTAGTCTATGACTTATTTCATTATGGGTATGTTTTAAAGAATGGTAGTTTTTTATTTTGATATATTCTAAATGTTAATATTTTTGTTATTCATACTTTTTTTGATGTTCTATATAAAATATTTTTGCTTACCAACTGAAAATCAATAAGATGTTGTTTGAGCTTCTGGAGGTTTAATAGTTGTATCCCTTAATCTATAATCTATTTTGAGTTGTTTGATATATAGTGTGAATTAAGAACCAAGTTTTATTTTTTTCTTCATAAAAATATGCTATTGTATCAGTCATAGTATTTCATTAGTATAATTTTCTCATTACATTGACTTGGAAACATTGTGAAAGATAAATTATTACCTACCTATCTACCTAGCTAACTAGACTTTTGATTCTATTCTAATGATTTATGTGTCTGTCTTCATAACAACATCAAATTGGCCTGATTATGTATGTATTTATATTATATCCTGAAATCAGGTAGTGTTAAGTCCTCTAACATTTTCTTTAAAAGTAAAAATTACTTACCCATTTTTTTAATCTCTTTTACTACCATATATTTTGAAATAAGCTTGACAATTTCAACAAATAATCCTGTTGATTGAGATTGCATAAAGATTTCTCTCCGCAATATTCTTTCAGTTTGCTTTGCACATATTTTTTAAAAATTTGTCACTAGTCGTTCCATGTTTTTTATACTATTAAGACTGATATTTTTTACAGTTCAGTTTCTGTTCATTGCTAGTATATGGAGCTATAACTGATTTTTGTGTGGAGACCTGATATCTTGTTTCATTTGCTAGCCTACTCACAAATGCTAGCAACTTTTTCTCAGTTCCTCAGTGTATATGCACATATAGATTTCTGCATATGTCATATGTGAATGAAGACAGTTTTAATGCTTCCTTTCTAATGTTCATATGTTTTATGTTTTGACTTACTGAATAAATTTATATTAAGAGTGGGAATCGGCTGGGCACAGTAGCTCACGCCTGTAATCCCAGCACTTTGGGAGACCAGGGTTGGTGGATCACAAGGTCAAGAGATCAAGACCATCCTGGCCAACATGGTAAAACCCTGTCTCTACTAAAATACAAGAAAAAAAAGTGGTAATCCTTTCTTTGTTACTGATATTAAAGGAAGAACATATATTTTTCACCATTAAGGTTTTCCTGCATCTTTTGTGGTAATCATAGTTTTTTAAAAAGTACATTAGTGTAGTAAATTATATAGTCTGATACTCAAACCATCCTTGCATTTCTGCTATAAAACTAACTTGGCTATGATACATCACATTGAGGCAGGAGAATAGGGCCTGGAGGCAGGAAACATAAGACGGATCCATGCTGACTTCCTAGAATTAAATCAAATGAAAGCACTTCAGCAATGATAGGAATGTGAATGGCTTTGTAACTTCACTTCATCCTCTACATTCATGCCATTTACACTTTGTAACTTCACATTCCATACTTTCCATTTATCTAGATCACACACACCAAGTAACATCTTCTCTATTTATAATAGGGTGCATTCCGAGTAAATGACTCTGTGACTTCACCTCATACTCTTCATTTACATAGAATATATGCCAAGTAACCAATGGGATACCTCTAGAATATTGAAATCCCAGAAAACTCTGTAAACGGGGCTCTTGAGCCCTTATACTCAGGCTGCTCCCACACTGTGGAGTGTACTTTCATTCTAAATAAATACCTGCTTTTGCTTTCCTTGCTTTGTTTGTGCATTTTGTTCAATTCCTTGTTTGAGACCCCAAGAACCTGGACACCTTCTACCAGTAACAAATTTGCTAATATTTTGTTAAGAAGTTTGTATCTATTTTTATGAAGATATTATTTCCCAGTTTTATTTCCTTGAAGTTTCTTTTTTGACTTTTGTTATCAGGGTAATGTTAATCTCTGTTTTCTGAAAAAAAAAATGTGTAAGAATGGCATTTCTTTGTTAAACAATTTATGGAATGTAACTATGAATATATGTGGGACTGTGTGTTCTTTGAGGTAAAGTTTACAAACAACAAATTTAATTGTTTATGTATTTATAGGGCTAGCTATATTCAGAGACTTTTTTTAAGTTTTGAGTTTGTGTTTGAAATATGCGCTTTCACTGAATATAGATTTTAGGTTGCAATAATATTTTCGACACCTTCCAAGACTTTATTCCACTAACTTTTTTGTTGTATATTTTCCATAGGCAATATATATACTTTTTTTTTTGCCACATTAAAGTTTTATTGTTTCAATACAAAGCGTTCCATAAAGTGAAAAATGTTCTATAATACCCAAGTTCTATGTTGAACTGCCAGTTAAACAAGGAAAATATTTTCTATATCATTCTGTTTTACAACCAGTATAAACTCAGAATAATCAAGGTCTGATTGTTTTTCCACATGTCTGCTAGGTCAATAAACTATCAAACAGGTGTCTGTCTGGTCTTTTTAACATATTTCTTGGTTTGAACTTAATATACATTTATATTTGATACAATCTCTATATCCTATATTGTCTTTAGGTTATCTAAATATCTTAAATATCTAGGGTATCTCAAGAACCAAAAGGTCCTCACAGAAGCTTTAACCCTAGTAATTATAAGAGTATGGATGGACTGGGGTAATAAAAATATGGAAGTGCAACAACTGCATAAATTTGGTAATTACCCTGTGGTCTGTAAATTAGTGGTAGTCTGTCAAATGAGAGATAAAAATGTTGTACTTACTATTCCAAGTTGCAAATGTTAAAATGTGACAGTGCCATAATTACATTAAAAAAAAAATCTTAGAAATTGAGTTAATTCCTCTAATCCAACAACTCAAATCTGTTTCCTTGGAGAACATTATACTATTGGCTCTAGTCTTCAAAGCAATAAACTAAACTTGTTTCCAAGACTGGGAGGTAAATTAGGCTTATAAAATAATACAGCAAAAGAAAGCTAAGTGGCCTAATTGTTTCCTGTGTGCTTAGCATGGTTGTTACTTTCCATATGTCACTCATAAGTTTTATTCTACAACTAAACTTTGTTTCTGAATAAGCCACCACCAAAAAAAATGTTTCATTTATTGGCAGACACTTCACTAGATAGAGCTACCACTTATATCCACCATTTTTATGATTCAATTTAATTTCTAAATTGAAGAATTGTCTCCATGATTTTAGCTAAGCAAAATGAAAGCCAAAGCTGTAAAATCTACGTAAAGCACCACAAGAACTTCTTGACTGCCTCCACTTACCAATTTCCTTAATTACTTCCCCTTTTTCATTTGATCAATTACTTGTTTTAAATAACTACCACTCATTCCCTGGTTATGAGTATTAATAACACTAATGCCTTTCTCAGATCCACAGTAATCCTTGAAGGCAAGATCTATTGCCTACACCAAACCAATTCTGACAGCACTGCTTATGCAACTGCAGTGACTTACTGACAATCAGCTGCCTTCTGCTTCAACAACTCTTAGCATTTGATTTCTCTTACTGCCAGCTTTATCTACTGTGAATAAATCAGCACTCCAGGACCATAATGAGCATAATCCTCAACTGTCTTTGCTGTTTCACAGGCATTTGATGCTTTAAATCTAATGTGGAATGCTGATAGATTCACTTTTTAGAAGTCATAAGCCTTTAGGAAGTTGGAGATAACTTCATTGCTTATCTATTTTCTCCTTTGCAATCAAGCTGTTCCTTTAAAAGTGAGAAACTACAGAGTTGCCAAAACTTGAAACAGTAAGAGCAAGTACCTTTGCAGCATTATGGTTGCTTTGGGCCAAACTTTTTATTTAGTGTTCTATAGTTGTTTAACACACACTTAAATGGTCTACTGGGGGAGGGGAAAGGGGAGGTTCTTGTGGATTCCCAAGGAAATGTCATAAACGCAAAATGGCCAGCATTATCCATTGGCTTTTTTGGGTTTACTGGGTGAATAGCACTTTCCTTACGTAGGTATCTGATCTCAGGATTTTCATGGTGAGAACAGTGAGATTTCAGTTGGAAGACACCCTGAAATGTTTTGAGTAGCATACCCCAACCACCCTCTAATAACTAGCTTGTTTGTATGGGCAGAACAATTCATCTCTCCATTTTAGATGGCTAGATGTTTTGTGGAAGACCTTGGAATTGCTTGCCTCTTTTACTGGGAAAAATCAGATAGGAGGTGGCCTTTAGGGACACTTTTACTTGGAAAGTTACGACACTAGTACAACAAGTATTAACACATTTAACATTTGCTTGTTGAAAAGCAATGTCATGAAGTCAAATAAAATTAAAAATGTTTTACTTTTTTCTTCACAAAAAACATAAAAATTACAGAGGGGAACTTAACAGGGAATTTTAAAAAGATAAAACAATTTTTCTATTTAGTAGTTCTTGGGTAGTTATGACAGAATAGATTCCACTTTTTGTTTGTTTCTTTGAACTGTAATTTTAGTCCAAAGTTTTGTTTGTTTCTAGTATCTGCTTGTACCTCCCTCTTTATTAGATCAGCTTCCGCCATGGCCACCACCTCTTCTTGCTCTGGGGGGCTTGAACTGCTGTAGGAATCACGTGGAGGAGGGCTTTCCATAGAAGAGGGAAGCCCTCTTTCTTGTCTGCCAATGCGATCATGACTACTTGAGTAGAGATCATTTTGGCTGCTTGAGTAACTGTCTTGACTTCCACCATTTAGGTCATGTAAACTGCTGTAATTATGATAGTGACTGATTTCATGATAAGATGGTGGGGCCCTCATGTAGGTGGAGCACTACGTGAGTTACTTTAACTTTCATATGAATCTCTCTAGGAACTTCCACTGGGATGATCTGGATAGTTATGATCATGATCATATCCATCTCTATCGCTATAGCCTCTTGATGGATAGTCATCAGGTGAACTGGAATGACCATAATCCCATTAAGTACATATAATCTCGTGGTGGTGGTGTATAATCTCTTGTATCAAGAAAACTTGGGTAAGCTGTCTTTAGTAGAATATCCATCATCTCTTGGGGACAAATAAATATCTCTGAGAGGGCAGTGGTTTCCTTTGAGGTGGGCCTCCATAACTATCTCTTCCATGTGATACGGGAGCTCTTCCTCCCATTCCACTGCTGGTGCGAACTGGTCCTGAGGGTGCAGATCTCTTAGGAGCAGGACCCCCACTTCTTGGTGGTGGTCCTCTTTTTACTGGGAGTGGTACCCTGGAAGAACTCATGTTAAAATTAATGGAATATCCACCATCAACCATGTGTCCTCCTTGAGAGGGAGGCCCTGGTTCCTCCACTTCCTCCTTCTCCACCTCTAATACCTCTTGGAGGGCCTCTACTTCTTGGAGGTGGAGGCAGTCCACATCTACCACTTTCAAATGATGGTTTGGTGACTTGTTCCACCTTGATAGCTTTTCCATCTGGTGCCTTTCCATTCATGTCTCTGGCTGCAACCTTAGTGTCTGCTGGGCTTTCAAAGTTGACAAAAGCAAATCCTCTTGATTTGTTGGTTTCACAGTCTTTCATCAAGAGTACTTTCACTATTCATCCATGTTTGCCAAATACTGTGCGAAGAGCTTTCTCATTTGTTTCTGTATTAAGCCCACCAGTGAAGAGCTTACGCGGACATCTGCTTCAATCTTTTTTTTTTTTTTTGTGCCAATGAGTTGGAGGAGTGACAATGGGTTCAGGCGTCAGTGAGCTCATGGACAGGAGCTTCCTTCCAGCTCAGTACCAGTGGTGGCTTCCAGGTCCGAGGACCAAACCATGAAGCCGCTAACACTACTGTGCAACCAATATGCATACATTTTAATTCTGGTTTTTCTTTTTTTTTTGACTGAGTCTCACTCTCTATCAGGGCTGGAGTGTAGTGGTGCAATCTCATCTCACTGCAACTCTTTCTTTGAGAATTGTTCATTCATGTCCTTAGCCCACTTTTTGAAGGTATTTGTTTTTCTTGCTAATTTGTTTGAGATCGTTGTAGAGTCTGGATATTAGTCCTTTGTCAGATGTACAGATTGTGAAGATTTTCTACCACTCTGTAAGTTGTCCATTTACTCTGCTGATTGTTTCTTTTGCTGTGAAGAAACATTTTAGTGTAATGAAGTCCCACCTATTTATCATTGTTTTGGTTGCATTTGCTTTGGGGTTCTTGGTCATGGAGTCTTTGCCTAAGCCAATGTCTAGAAGGGTTTCTTCAATGTTATCTTCTAGAATTTTTATGGTTTCAGGTTTTAGATGTAAGTCCTTGATCCACCTCGAATTGATTTTTGTATAAGGTAAGCAATAAGGATTCATTTTTATTTTTCTACATGTGGCTTGCCAATTATCACAGCACCATTTATTGAATAGGGTGTCCTATAAAGGAAAACCCATCAGATTAACAGCAGATTTCTCAGCAGAAAACCTACAGACTAGAAGGGATTGGTGCCCTATCTTCAGCCTCTTTAAACAAAACAATTATCAGTCAAGAATTTTGTATCCAGTGAAACTAAGTATCATAAATTAAGGGTACAGTTTTTTGTATGAAAGATAGTCTTTTTCAGACAAACAAATGTTGAGGGACTATGCCACTACCAAGCCAGCACTACAAGAACTGCTAAAAGGACCTCTAAGTCTTGAAACAAATCCTCAAAATACATAAAAACAGAACATTTGAAAGCATAGATCTCACAGGGCCTATAATACAACAACACACACACACAACAATAACAACAGCAACAAAACCCCAAAACAACCAAGGTATACAAGCAATAAATAACAGGATGAATAGAATAGTACCTCACATCTCAATACTAAATGAATGTAAATGGCCTAAATACTTCACTTAAAAGATACAGAAAGGCAGAATGGATGAGAATTCACCAACCAAGTACCTGCTGCCTTCAAGAGACTCGCCTAACACATAAGGACTCACATAAACTTAAGGCAAAGGGGTGGAAAAAGATATTTTATGTAAATGGACAACAAAAGCTAGCAGAAGTAGCTATTGTTATATCAGACAAAACAAACTTTAAAGCAGTAGTAGCTAAAAAAGACAAAGAGGGACATTATATAATAATAAAAGGTCTTGTCCAACAGGAAAGTATCACAATCTTAAATATATATGCATCTAACACTGGAGCTCCTAAATTTATAAACCAATTACTACTAGACCTAAGAATTGATATAGCTCTGTCTTTTCCAGATCTCTGCCCCTACAACTTCCAACTGCCTCAACCTTTCCTTTTCCCCAGTTGTATTCTTCACCTCCATGAGTTTGCTTAGGGGCTTTGGGTTTACCTCTCTGCTGACATGTTTTTGAAATTTTGTCTGGGAAGCAAACCAGAGCAGTTACAATATTAGTCTCACCTGCTTCACTTCTGTGAAAAATCAGTCCTGAGGGCTGTCTTTTAAAAGTCAATGTCTGAAGGACATTTTTTTCTTTTTATTTTTGTTTTGTTTTGCTTTTTTGTTTCCCAGCAGGATGGTAAATCTAATCCTTTTTATACCATCTTAGTGAGAACATGAAATTTCAGATTACTTTTAAATCCCAGTCTAAAGCCATGTTAAGTACTAGAATTTATGGATTTTAAAAAAACCTTCTGGACAATTATACTTATGCCAATGAGCTTACTTAATTGTTAATCCCTTTTCTGGAAAAAAAAAATTGTTATAAACGATAGAGTGAGAGAGACCAGAAAATGATCTAAGTGACTCAGCTGTACGTAATTCAAAGATGACCTTGAAATACAAAAAATAATAATAATAATCAAAAATCTTCAATGTAATGCATTTTAGAACTACTTAAGAAAACTTTTTCAAGATATAAAAGTGAAATAAAATAGATTTTAGAACATTTTCAAAGAGTATTCTGGAGTACAGTCAAGAGCAGATTTAAAGGATCCTCATTCTCTATTTGTAAATGTTCACAGGCCCAAAAAAAGGAAAACAGAAAATCTAAATTGGAAAGAAAAATTGTCAACTTACAAAACCTCTGAATGTGGTTGTATATTTCAAAGAGATTTAGAAGAATATAAACCAACTAATAATGATAATTAATGTATGGCTCTCCAGAAAAAATAAAATTGTTGAATTGTACAAGAAGTAAAGACAGATATAGAAAAAGTTAATCTCAAGGCTTAATATAAACACTAAATCCTTGAGGTAACTGAACTTTATTTGCCTTGATTAACAGAAAGCACTCAGTCTTGAACATTTTTAACAATCCTTAGTCTCTTTCAGTATCTTTCCTATAACTATTAATTTGTGAACATTAACAGAGGAAATTTCTTTATTCTCTGTGATAGAAGCCATGTAACTTTTTGTGTGACTTACTTTGGACACTGAAGTTC
Source organism: Cheracebus regulus (assembly GCA_963574635.1). Lineage (NCBI taxonomy): Eukaryota > Metazoa > Chordata > Mammalia > Primates > Pitheciidae > Cheracebus > Cheracebus regulus. Next base: position 33,166 of record CAUYQU010086672.1, read on the forward strand.
CAGAAGAAACAAACTATGAAAGAATTATTTTTAGAAGATCCCTAAATATGTGCTCGCTTTGGCAGCACATATACTAAAATTGGAACGATACAGAGAAGATTAGCAAAAAAAAAAAAAAAGAAGATCCCTAAATATTAACAAATGAGCAGATTATAACCAATCTAGATATCCCATAGCACTTACACTATGTATGAGTTATGAGTATAGAATTATTTTCAAATTATTCCAATGAGCAGAAACTCCACAATAATAATTGGAAAACAGAATAATTGGAGAAAATCTATAAGAAAGTATATTTATTCTAGAATCATAAAATTTTGTTTTTATGTATATGCAAAAATTAGGACATATCATAGGTATGTAAGATCAACAACATGTCACACATAAAAGTTCAGTATTCTTCCTAAAATATAAATGCTTTTTAAATGTATATAAAAGCATTAGATTGCTCTCTAGAGGTATAAACTCAGCAACATTACACAGTCATTGCCTATTACAGCCTACCACTTGGATCAATAGTCACGGATTATCCTCTTTGCCTCAGAATAATTTTAGTCTTGGGTAAATTAATCAAAGTTATCTTTCAATAATCTAGCCATCTCACCTTTAGTGTAATATGTATTTGTTAGAGTAGGTGGATAATTAGACATGAGCAAGAAGAGTAGCCCCTAAACACATAAGCTCTAAGAAATCTCACCCTCCAGAGACCATCCAAAACATATGTGCTATATATGAGCTGAGAGGAGGCAAAATACCTATGCAAGAAGGCACTCTCCAAAATGCCTCTTAAAATGCCCGTAATCACTCATTCTGTGATTGAACTGTGAGAATATAGTTAGCTGTATGCTGATAAGGGGGGGAAAGACAAAGGGGAAATTGCTAAGAGATACAAAGGCACAGTAACTACAGATTTAACTGATGTTTATACGATCTTCCTGGGGTGGTGATAATGAACCACACTACTATTAGGTAAGATTTGTATCGATCACTGGGCCTGCACATGCACATCAACTGACAGTAAGGGAGAATCCTACAAACCTGGGTGGGAACTTGGTGGGGGAAAAGGCAGGGACTTAAGGCAGAAGTGGGAAATCAGACAGACAAAAGCAGAGACTTGAGACAGAAGTGCAAACTTAAAGAAAGTGTGTGACATGATAAAAACCACAACATAGAACTCTCACGTCGCTGGCCCATTCTCTTCCAAGCAGTCCACTCTGCCTCGTTAAATAATCTGTGCTGCCACTTAACCATTACTGCTACTGCTGCTGCTCCCAGCCTAGTCAGCTCACTCCTCTCTTGGAGTGTACTTTCTTCAGTAAACTCTCTGCTCTCGTTGTTAAATTGTCTCTTGGCCAAATTCTTTCTCCCAAGAACACTAAGAACTGAGGACACCATACTTCCTGGTAACTTATTGAAATATATTAAGTTTCTCTTTTGTTGTGTTACAATATCCATGCTGTTGAAGAAAATCTGAGGGTTGTAATTCTGTAATTTGAGAAGTACCCATGCCAAAAATAAATAGTTTGGATAATCCGGTACCAAATTTTTATTTCATATATTTTTTAAATTTTGTATTTCAATATTAATGATTAAAGTTTTTATGCAAGAATCTCTCATTGAACAGAATGACAAAAATTTATGAAGAATATCAAGAATTCTGTCACAGGTGCACAACATTTGTTTTTCAATTCTGTGAAGAACAGATGGGAATTGTCAGGTTGCAAGGTCTATAGGACATGATCTAAGAAAGCCACCATAGCTGTCTGATGACATCAGATAATCTCAAATAGACGTTTGGTAAAATATTCTATGAGACAAACATCACAATAGTGATAAATTGGCCATCATTTCAAACATCAGAGCAGAAATGTTCTTAGGAGGTATTTTATGCTGTTGATCCTCTATGGGCTTTTAGCGTATGCTAAAGGGAAAACCTGAAAGAATTAAACTGTTGTCAACAAATTAATCATATTCCAGAAAAAAGCTCAAGAGTATTTGTAAAATGAGCAAAAAAATTGCCAACAGCCCAACAAAGTTGAATTTTCAATTCTACATCTAATGTAAAATCCCAAGGCGTGCAAAAGCAGCAGAAAAAGGTGACCTATAATGAGGAAAAAAATCACCCCTTTCTGTAAATTTTTATTTCTATCTGGATTATTTTCCTTCTACCTGTGAGAATTCCTCTAACATTTCTTGCAGTTCATATCTACTTATTGCCTTTAAATTTTGTTAGGCAGGACCACAGCAGAATCTGGCCTATGGCTAATTTTGCTCCACAATTGAGGCATAAATATTCTATGTACTCTACCCGATACTCTGTGAATTATTAGGATTTCCATTCTTGTTAGTGGAAATGAGCATTTATTTTTCTGGTCCTGTGTAAGTGCAAAGGATGCTACTCTGTCTTTTCATATATTTCTTTCTCTGGTCTCAAGTTTGTTCTCCATGTTAATGGGCTGATTAGTATTCAGCTGATGACTCAAGAACTCTTCCAGATCTCTAGAATTCTATTTCTGGGCAACTCTCTCCTTTCTGGTACTCTACATTGCAAACTCTATCAACTGTGTCTTCCCTTCTTTCCCTACTATATCTCTTCAAGCCATAGGATCTATCTGGTTTTCCTCTTTCTGTGCCACCTGAAAACATCTTCACAAAGTGTATTGGGACAATCAGAGAGCTTACACTGTTTATTTACTATCTCTGTTACTGTTCTCTGTCATTGCCTGATATCCAGTGTCTTCAAAACCTTTCTTTCATTTATTTTCTACATTTCAAAAATGTTTTGGGCAGGAAGATATATCTAATCCTACTTATTCTATCTTGTTCAGGAGAAATCTTGAAAGTAGGCTCTTTGATTTGCATACATTTTAATATGTTTAATCTTTGTCAATGAATAACGAGACATTCCTTTTTTTTTTTTTTTTTTTTTGAGTCGGAATTTCACTCTTGTTGCCCAGGCTGGAGTGCAGTGGCACAATCTTGGCTCACTGCAACCTTCGCCTTCTGGTTTCAAGCGATTCACAAGGAGACATTATGAGTGAAACATAAACTTCACATTAGTATTCTTTCTGTCTCTGATACTCATTTACTAACATAAATCCCACTGGCTATGAGCCAATTAGACAGCAGATGGTTCAGTTTAAATCAATTAAATTGAATGATTTGTACTACAATAACTGGGACTATCAAAGTGCATGTCCAAAAAACACTCTTCTTTAACAACAATGCTTATGTTTTTGACAGTCCTTGGGGAAGCTCAGCTGAGGTTCACCTTCAACATTTATCAACATTATTAATCTTATAATTTTTATTTATAAATGAAGTGGCTAGATGAGTAAAAAATATTCTTATTCAGTATTAATCTTAAAAATAATTATTACCAGTATTTTATGATTTGTATTTAATTTTGTTTTTGACCAATTATATAATTATGGAATACAAAGTGATGTTATCATGTATATACAGAGTGTGGAGTGATTAAATCAAGCTAATTGACATATCCATTATCTTAAATACTTAACATTTATTCTTCCTGTCTCCTGGCAGCTTCATATCCTTTGACCATTTCCCGAACCCGTCATCTCTGATAACCAACATTAAATTTTTGCTTCTATGAGTTTGATTGTTTTAGATTCTACGTATAATTGAGAACTTGTGATATTTGATTTTCTGTGCCTGGCTTTTTACTTAGCATACTGTCCTCCAAGTTCACCTATTTTTGAAAGGATAAGATTTCCTTCTTTTTAAAGGCTGACTGGAATTATATTATGTAGATATGCCACATTTTCTTTATCCATTCATTTGTTAAAGGAAGCTTAGGTTGATACCATAACTTGGGTATTGTGAATAGTGCTACAATAAACATTCGAGTGCAGCTATCTCCTCAATATGTTGTTTTCGTCTCTTTTGGATATATACCCAGCAGTAGGATTGCTGGATCACATGATAGATCTATGTTTTAGTCTCTTGAGGAAACTCCACTTTGTTTTCCTTAGTGGTTGTGTTAATTTATATTCCCACCAACAGTGAACAGGGTTACAGGGTTTCCTTGTCTCCATATACCTTGACAACATTTGTTGTTATATTTCGCCTTTTTGAAAATAGCTGTTTTAACACACACTGGGGCCTGCTGAGGGGTAGGGGCAAGGGGAGCAAACCTAGGTGATGGGTCAATAGGTGCAGCAAACCACCATGGCACACGTATACCTGCACGTTCTGCACATGTATCCCAGATCTTAAAGTAAAATAACAAAAATTTTAAAAAGAGAAAGACAATAGCTGTTCTGACAGGGGCAAGATGCAATCTATGGTTTTAATTTGCATTTCCGTGATGAGACATATTTTCATTTGACTGTCGGTCATCCATATATCTCCTTTTGAGACATGTCTATTTAGGTTCTTTGCCCGAGTCTTTTTTTTTTGCTGTTGAGAATTTTGAGTTTCTTGTTTATTTAGGATATTACCATTTTATTAGACCTACTGATTAAAATATTTTCTCTGATTCTGTAGATGGTAGGTTCACTGTGTTGTTATCCTCATGCAGAAAAATGGAGCTGGACCCTTGTCACACACCTGTGAAAGGAAAATAAATCTTGGGGTCCCATCACTAAGCTAAAGGGAAAAGTGAAGTGGAGGGCAAACCTGTCTCCCATTCTATTTAAAGTCACCCCTCTGCTCTCTGAGATAAATGCACATCTGATTGTCCCCTTTGGAGAGGCTAATCAGAAAATTGAAAGAATGCAACAATTTATCACTTTTCTACCCATGACCTGGAAGCCCGCTCCCTACTTCAAGTTGCCCTTCCTTTGATTCGAGTTGTCCCACCTTTTCAGACTGAACCAATGTTCATCTTTTATATGCTGATTGATGTCTCATGTCTCTCTAACATGTATAAAACCAAACTGTGCTCTGACCACCTTGGGCACATGTTGTCAGTACCTTCTGAGGCTGTGTCACAGGTATGCATTCTCAATCTTGGCAAAATAAATTTTCTAAATCAACTGAGACCTGTCTCAGATATTCGGGGTTCACACACCATATACAAATAACTCAAAATGAATTAAAGACTCAAATCTAAAACCTGAAATCGTAAAAATACCGGAAGAAAACAAAGGAGAAAAGTTCTACAGCATTGGCCTGGGCAATGATTTGTTGTGTAGGACCCCAAAACATAGGTGACAAAAGTAAATAGACAAATTGGGCTGCATCAAGCTAAAAAGCTTGGACATGGCGAAGGAAACCATTGCTAGCATTTTCAAAGTGTTGGGGAAAAAAATCCTTATTTTTTTCTACAAGCAAGTCTTGCTATGTGAATTAACTATAATTTCATTTTTTCTTATGTTTATTCTTGAAAATGTACCAAAAACCAATGACTTAGGTATTGCTTAAGTGTATGAGCAATAACAAAATATGAAGAACTCATGAAACAGCAGATTTTTGTATGTCGTTTCCTCTATAAGATAGCAAACCCCTAAAGGTTAGGATGTATGCTTTAATTCCTTATCTTCCCAACACAATACCTACCGAGATACTCTTTATATATATATATAATACCGTTATTATTTTTCAGTTGATTAACAGTTAAATTAATCCACTTTAATAGATATACTAGGTTCAAATGAAAAATACATGGTCAACTAGGCACTAAATTAATATTTAAGACTTCTATTTAATTTTCTGTGAAGTGAATTTATAAAATAAAGTCAATGTTAGCACTATAGCATTGTTATAGGTATCACCTGAGTTATGTTTAAAACTTTTAGAAGAGTATCTGTAGTAAAATAAGTACTTAATAAATTATAGCTACTATTGTGATTATTAATTCAATTATTAATAGAATAATTACTAAAGAATACTTAAAATTGTTATTCATCTCATATAAAATGACACAATTCTCAGATATTAGTATAATTTTTTCAGCATAATAAATTTCCAAAAAAAATTTTGAATCTTTTTTCCTGTTTCATTAATATAAACTAATTATAAAATTGAATATATGTGAGGTTTTCAGAAGAAATATTGACCATCATATAAAATGTCATATTTAAGAGATTAGTAAAATGCCAAAGTCCTACTGTTAGAAATAATCTGATAATTTGGTATTAAAATAATTAATAAAGTATGACTAAAACAATAAAGTTTGTATTGATGTAGAACATATTGAAAGTCAAAAATAAAAACACTAACTAATGAGGATAAAATCAGATGTAATCTTCTTTTAGCAATTAAATATATATTAATTTTGAGGTTATAAAGGTAAAAGACAGCAAGTCTTGTCTTCAGGGAGTTTCCAGAAGCAGGAGGTTTCAACATAATATTAAGTAAGCGCTCTGGTAGCATAAGCTCTGAAAGAAAACGCCAAGTCTGTCCTAGAGTTGGAAGAAAACTTGAAAGAGAAGACATCTGGGCTGATCTGAAAGGAAGAAGAGGAGTTAGGTTAACAAAGAAATGCAGTAAAAGGCATGGATAGAGGAATAGAAGTTTTAATCAGTATGTTGTTTCTACAGCAGAAATTGTGTGGCAAGGAGCAGTAAGGGGTGAACCTGGTAAGGCAGACAGATCCCAGGTCACCTGGGGTCTCATGCGGGTTCAAAGGAGGTGAGCTTTATTTTATAGCAATAAGGAACCACTTCTATTTGTTTCTGAAAGTTTTTTCCTCCAGGACTTTGTGAAAAATATCTTGGCATGGAGAAATATAAAAGAGATATAAAAGATAAAAGACAGACATTACTTCAAAATGCAACCTTTATATCATAGAAATATAGATTGTAAAACTGGAATGGATATTTGAGATCACTTAATTCTACTGTTTCAATTTACAACTGAGAAAATTGGTTCAGAGGCAATCAGTGGCTTATTAAAGACAGAGTTGTATTACAGCTAAGGTCTGAATATATATAAGCATATACACATGTTCCCTGCATGCACTTACATGTACACATTCAACTAAAAATCCATTATAAGGAGGTAGTGGTACCTTAAAATGTGTCTAAGACAGACTCAAAATTTATCTATTTACTTTAATTCTTACTTTTAATTTTTTCCTTTTTTTTTTTTTTAATAGTGGGGAAAGGCTGCGTCACCCCAGGTACTGCTGCAGAGGTATGCTTTTATCTTAAATTTTTCAAAATAGAATTTCAACTTTTATTTTAGTTTCATAGGGTACATGTGCAGGTTTGCTATGTGGGTATATTGTGTGACACTGAGGTTTAGGGTATGGTTGATCCTGTCAGCCTGGTAGTGAGTATAATACTCAATAGCTAGTTTTCCAACCCTTGCCCTCATCTTACCCTCCTCCCTCTAGTATTCCTCAGTGTCTACTTTTTCCATCTTTGTGTCCATGTGTACTCACTGTTTACTTCCCACTTATAAGTGAGAATATGGGCTATTTTATTTTCTGTTTCTGCATAAATCTGCTTAAGATAATGGCCTCCAGCTGCATCCATGCCACTGCAAAGAGTGTGATTTCATTCTTTTTTATGGCTGTGTAGTAGTTCATGGTTTATATGTACCACATTTTCTTTATTCATTCTACCATCGATGGGCACTTATTCTGATTCCATGTCTTTGCTATTATGTATAGTGCACAATGTACATACAAATGGAAATATTAATAAAGAACAAAGTATGTGCCAATGTTCTAATTAATATTTTCAGTTATAATCAACTATGTTTTTCAGAAAGTTCAGTTGATAGAGACCAAACAAAATGCTGGGTAAGAGATCTTAAAAATGATCTTATAAAAGCTGAAAATTTTGTCCTGGTAGTAAGAAATTACCAGACCAAATTTTAAGAGAAAGCTGAAATTCAGAGATACAAGCAGACCAATTTAAATCAATTTTGCTTCAATATTAAATTATGAAAATGAGTTACATGTATGGAAAATAGAGATAGCATAAGTTCTGCTTGAGTTTACTAGACTCTCTTTATTTCAGCGTTGAACCTGGGCTCTGAGTCATGACTTCATGTTGTAAAATAGTGAGTAAGGGAGGTAAATACATATTCCTCTCAACACTTCTTGATAATTTCAGGGAGAGTTTATTTGACTCTGAGCAGAAGAAGGGGAAATAGAAAGACAGAGGATTTTCCCCTAAGAAGATTTATTCATTAGCTGATATTATTTGATTTGCAGCCCTGGGATTCACATCACTGGGATTTAGGTTTACTTTTTTAAATTGACATATACTAATTGTACATATTTATGTGACACATAGTAATGTTTCAATGCATATACAGTGACCAGATCAAGGTGATTAGCACTTTCATTGTCTTAAACATTTATCATTTCTTTGTGTTGAAAACATTCAATATCTTCTTTCTCTATTTGAAACTTCAATGTATTATTATTTACTGTTCCTACACTGGTGATGGGGCTTAAGTACCATTGAGAGAAACAAATATAAATTGTCTCTAAAAAGAAGGCACTTTATTCTAGGTTTCAGGGAATCATCACATTGGTTTTATGGGCAATGACAAAGACATGCTAGTACATAATCAAACATACAAGGAAACAAGGTATTATGAGTTAAAACCAGTAAAAACAGCCTATAATAGAAATAGACCTGTGAAATTTTCAAATTTTGGACTGACTAGACTCACAAATTACTTTCCTCACTTCATTTAAAGAAAGAAAGAACACATTAAATGTATCCGTTGGGTAAAAAAAAAAAAAAAAAAAAAAAAAAAAAAAAAATCTATCCGCTTGTGGAAGACAGTAGTCCTAAAAGAATGAAGCAGAGATTCTAGAAATGAATATACAATACATAAAAATGAAAACATAAATGGGTTTAAGATTGCATTAAACAGAAGTGAAAATAAAATAAATGGAATTAGAAGACAGTCTGGAGATTTTTTTTTTTTTTTTTTTTTTATTGCATTTTAGGTTTTGGGGTACATGTGAAGAACATACAATATTGTTGCATAGGTACACACGTGGCAGTGTAATTTGTTGCCTTCCTCCCCTTCACCTATATCTGCCATTTCTCCC